>NQII01001482.1:24110-125672 GCA_002778355.1 Clitarchus hookeri | reverse complement strand
TTTTTTTAATTATCTTAAAAACTGGTCTTTTTAACTACATCCTTTTATTGAATCATCAAAAGCGTACTTTAATATCGAATACAATGGAGCCTTGTTTGTAAAAAATGTGATGAAAACCAATGTTATGTTGTCATTGAAAGGTTTACAACCATATTACTCCCAGCAAAACCAACACGTTTTCACAACACGAACTGAAACATCGCATGATATTATTGTGTTTTTATTCCCTTTTTAACAACAAGATGTCGTTTTATTTATAATAACTTGTGCATTTGATGGCATAATAAACTACTCTGGTTAAGAGGACAAGTATTAGAGACAATAAAAAAAATATATGCGCGTGTGCATTTGCGTGAGTGTGTGTGTGTGTGAGAGAGATAGTGAATGAGAGTGAGTGAGAGTAAGAGTGTGTGAGAATGAGAGAGTGTGAGAGAGAGAGTGGGCGTGAGTGAGTGTGAGGGAGAGTGTGTGAGTGACTGAGAGTGAGAGAGTGAGTGTGAGTGAGAGAGAGTGTGTGTGATTGTGAGTGTGAGAGTGAGAGAGAGAGTGTGTGCGAGTGAGACTGAGAGTAAGTGAGTGAGTGTGAGGGAAAGTGAGAGAGAGTGTGTGTGAGGGCGAGTGTGAAAGAGAGAGAGAGTATGTGTGTTTGTGTGTGAAGTATGGAACTACATTTATATATTTTAATCTTAACCATTTTCCTTCAATGAGGGACGGCCCCTGAATGTATGATAATGTACATCCCCCTGTTAAGGCAGGTACATGTCAACATTAATTCCAAAATGTTAATTTCATCACAAATGAAGGTACAATTAATATAAAAGTTATCTTACCCAACTGCAAAATATATCAATGTGGCCCCCATACTTAATATACACTATACGAACTCATTCCTTTTCAGGACGTTGAAGCCTCCGAGGATGTACAACAGGAAACTTCCGATGACAATGAGGCCACACTTACAAAAAATGAATATGAAAATCTCGCAGATGACCAAAGTGTTTACTGTGAACAGTTGTCACCTGTTAAACTCTCTGAGTTCAATAATAGACAATGTAACTATACTACAAAGAACATATTAAAAAAAGCAAACAGGTATAACAACTGCTGCAATAAAAGAACTGAAAGATTTAAATAAATTACTCTGTGCCGCCCTCCCTTCTCTAGTTTCACAGGCTGCCATCGTCGAAGATGAGTGTTAAATTAAGGGCAAGCTGATCGCAGTGCAACTGTGTATACTGCCAGAGCAGAGCCAACTTAGAGAAAACTTTGAAATACAACGAATCCTAAGAAATTTCAGTATTGAGTACATAACTCCATATCTGCCGTATTGCCGGCAATGTATCCTGTAACATCAGCATAGATACAATTTTAATACCATCTTATACAGGAACTTCTGACCGGCTTGACGCACTCAATTCCATTTTGAACACGAGTCTCATTACAGATGTCTTGGCTAGTAGTGGACTTCAGTTTACGACTGCAAACGATGAAGTTGACTAAGACTAGCTGCAATACTGTATGTAACTATATTTTGTTGTATCCTACAATAAAATGCAGTACAATCACATTTAAATCTTTATTACTTTCCTTTACTCAAGATATTTAGGATAAAACAGTTAGTTGAATTATCATATTGTTATTAAATGCAATATTTTTAATGATGCAGTACTAGGTATCGGAAAACGGTACATTAGGTATGTAATTTTCATGACATGTTTAGTTTTATTACAAGTTAAAACACTATTGGTATAATTAATTTCATTTTTTTTAATTATGAAAATTAAGGTATTACTTACTTTCACAAAATCCTTCAACACGTAGATGACATTTCAAACTTCAGGAATTATATTTGAAATGGAGGCTTTTGATACACGTAAGAACACTTATAACATACTGAAATTATTTCCAGTTGCTAGAAAAGCCTGATTTATTTATAATTTCAGTTTTTCAGGCAGAAAAAACGCATTACAGTATCTGGACATGTAACTAGTGAACTTATTACGCGCAGTAACCCATAGAATATTTCTGGTACAAGTCTTATAACTCAAATAGGCTCGTGTCCACTTCCTTTTCCCCTTACTTCTCTTCTAGCAATACCTGTAAAAGTTCTTCGCACACAACTAAAGTGATCAAACACACCAATATTTATTACTAGTCTATTCACACACACCATTCTCAGCTTCAACTATTTTTTCCACCGGCTTAATGTTGAAGTTTAATTTTTGTTAGTGAAGTGTGCAAATTTTATTCCAAACTTGTAGCGCGTTTCTTCGCTACTAGTTCTACTGAATTCTGAACCTAGACTGGGGAAGACGACGGGCGTCGCGGCGCTAGCTGCCCTGACGCGAAGTTCTCTCAAATGGATGGTGCGCCTGACTGCTATGGCATTCGCGGGTACCGTGCTGGACCGCTTGTTATTCGCTCCCAACAGTTACACCTTGAGGTAAATAAAGCAAGACGGTCGCTTGAGTCACGTTGTACATGACGACGAGGCGGGTGTGTTCCGTTCTCGCCGGCACATTCTATCGTGCTCGTGGCCGGGTATTCGCCTCGGCCTGGTGTCGGCTAGATGGTGTAAGTGACTGCGGAGGTGCATGTGGCCACGAGAGCACACGTCGACGCCTGGTTCACGTCAAGCTGCGTGCAGTTAGCACGAAGTTCAATGCAAGTCCTGCCTCTAGGAATGAGTTCTGTAAGATATCAGTGGATTTCCGTGAACACAAACTTTATACCATATTTACTGGCAGTTTCACCAACGTGACATAAACCATTGTTTAGCCTACCACTAGCTAAGAGACGCTTTATTATATGTTCAAGACACTCACATAAGAAACACAGTAATTTCAGGAAAGATAAAAAAAAATTAAATTAAGAAGAACTTTAACCTGAAGAACTTTAAAATAAGATTTTACTTTTCACAAGTACATTATTCAGTTCTGAATATGCTACTTCAGAAAAAAAAGTTGTAATTCTTTCGGGTTGGAAGAAACTGGTTTCTCGGCCGAATGAGACAATTAAACACGAAAACTTAAAGAATTGTTACTTCAGATGAAATTAATGAATGTTAGTTTAAAATATAATGGGAGGTATACATTTGCCATTACAACAACTGTGGCAATGTAACTGCTGTCGTTTCAATAATCCTTTATCTGTTTTGCAAGAAATGGGTTCCTGCTACAATGCACATCAACTCATTTATTGCAGGAAATTTGTGTTTACGTTTTATTGGCGTTTTGTGCTGACTTTAATTAATTCTTAGTGTATAGCTCATTGTCACAATAATATTAATTACCTTCACATATTTAATGTCATTTTGCCAGGTATTTTACTTTATTGGGTTGCTAAGTGTAAAAGATGATTTTACTGTAGGAATAAAAGTAGGCCTATAATGTTTTACCTGTTGAGCCATATATAACTTTTGTAATGGTTTTATTTTAGCATACTGCGAGTAGTATCTTGGGCTACAGTTTCAAAATCCTTGTTGAATAACTTTCAAACAGCAACTTACCTGTGACTAAAATAAGCCTCCCCATTTAGGAGAACAGCCTATCACNTGGTGTATAGCTCATTGTCACAATAATATTAATTACCTTCACATATTTAATGTCATTTTACCAGGTATTTTACTTTATTGGGTTGCTAAGTGTAAAAGATGATTTTACTGTAGTAATAAAAGTAGGCCTATAATGTTTTACCTGTTGAGCCATATATAACGTTTGTAATGGTTTTATTTTAGCATACTGCGAGTAGTATCTTGGGCTACAGTTTCAAAATTCTTGTTGAATAACTTTCAAACAGCAACTTACCTGTGACTAAAATAAGCCTCCCCATTTAGGAGAACAGCCTATCANTCTTGTTGAATAACTTTCAAACAGCAACTTACCTGTGACTAAAATAAGCCTCCCCATTTAGGAGAACAGCCTATCACTCCCACGCTTCTCGACCTCAAACGCGGGAATAAGCTCCGTGCAGGCAAGCCCCTTCAATTAGAAATACAACTAATTGTTTGGGACAAGATTATACCATTAATAGCGAATAGAATGAAATTATGCCAAAATACATATTAAAGCACTGAATAATACCAAAACTCATGGTGAGGTCCAAATTAAGATACCAAAATACAATATTGTAATAAAGGTTGTGATTAAGTTTTAATTGAATTCAATTTATTAAACTTAATAATGACTTTATTTCCATTCATGTGATTTGTATAAAAATGTGGTCACGTAAAAAAGACTTTATTTTTCTTCAGCTCATCCTCACTAAATTCCTCTGCAGCCTGTAACTCCTCTTCCGCACTGAGAAGAAAGATATGGCTGTATGAACAATCTAAGTATTGTAAATGTAGATAGTAATACCAATAGAACTTTTTTCTTGTATTTCGGTTTGTGTTTGTATTTGCTACTGTGCATATGGTTGCTACAGCAGAGCAGAGCGTTCCTACTACAAAACACATTGTTCCTCTGACGGAACAACTTCAACAGTATTTGGATTATTCCCACAGCAAGAAGGATTGTAATATCACAACAGAGTATTATGTTGCTACTACCCTCAAATCCGATTACAGAACTGTTAATAATTTGATACAGAACATTCTGTTCAGTTTTTACCATTTTGTNCTACTACCCTCAAATCCGATTACAGAACTGTTAATAATTTGATACAGAACATTCTGTTCAGTTTTTACCATTTTGTATTTTGTGGGAATAATTCAAATATTGTTGCGTTTGTTCTGTTAAAGGTACTATCATATAGAAATATAACTTACAGTTCCGTTGGTATTACTATTTATGTTAACAATATTTAAANCTGTTAAAGGTACTATCATATAGAAATATAACTTACAGTTCCGTTGGTATTACTATTTATGTTAACAATATTTAAACGATGTCTTCAACCCATCAAACAGTTGTCCGTTTTTTAACAATCTAGATGGTTCCTACGACCATATTTCTTTCTCAGCGGTTGACGGCGGTGAAAGCTATTGAAACTGGGACCTGGTCATGCAATTACTTGAGCAATATGAGGAGATGCCATTATTTACCATACAAAATAATAGATTTTCAAAATTTCGCTTCCAATAAAGAACAGTTTTCAATGAATAAAGACATACTAACAAACCATGTTATGCAATTAATAACTTGTAATGAAATAAGAAACATTGTAATTTAAAAAANAATAAAGACATACTAACAAACCATGTTATGCAATTAATAACTTGTAATGAAATAAGAAACATTGTAATTTAAAAAACCCTTGCATGCTGTTCAAATTGATTTATTAACCAGTTTTCCCATCAAGGGATATGTATTAATGACGCTTATGTTTGCAATCCGCCTTGGAGTCACAAACTCAACGTCCGCTGCTCACCGGTTTGTGCGTTTACTGTTTTAAAAGTCACTTAATATATCTCAACTTCTCTAGCACAATGTCGGGGTGTACACTAACATGTAACGTATATTTCCTGTGACCAAGAAAGTGGTACAGTAAATACTGAAATCTTAATAAAAAAATTCTTCTTTTGAACAATTAAATTGCAATAGAAATTATAATCGAATATAAATATTACTCTTGAAAATAAAGTCACATCGTGTAAATTAACCACAATTTAGTTAAAATTAATATATTTTTTTCAGGGACCTCTAGTAACAAAAATCACTGCTATGTAAGATCAACTAATGATCTTAAAAATAATTTGTAATTGTATATATCTGTCCCTTACCCTCAACTACTCGAAACGCAATAACACTCACAACAGTTTTCTAAAAAATGTTTATACTAAAATTCTTTACTATAAAAATTAAGCGAAATGGAGGCATAAAATGACCCACCCATGTCTCTAAACCATTCAGCGATAATTGATTTTGTANATAAAAATTAAGCGAAATGGAGGCATAAAATGACCCACCCATGTCTCTAAACCATTCAGCGATAATTGATTTTGTATCTCATGAACGCTCTAACATAACATATGCTTTCTGACAGTACAGTCTCAAACCAAGTCCTAGTTGACCTTATCTTCTTCGGTCAATGCGTTAAACATCAAATTGGAGAAATTGATGAGCGGAACATTTTTAAGTGTACTGAATTGAGTTGAGTTGATTGATTTGGGCGCCTCTCCACATCGATGTCATGAGATCCGATGAGGGTTCGATGAGGTGATAATGGGGCAGCACTGGAATGCAAGTGTGCAAGGGCGGGGGAAACGGGAGATCCTCGAGAAACCCGCTGACCAGCGGCATCGTCCGGCACGATACCCACTTGCGAAAATCCTGAGTGACCCGGTCTAGTATTAAGTGTCCTGAAGCTTATAGAGTAAACTTGAGAGCACCTTTTAAACAAATAAGCATATGTTATCTTTCAAGTAGCGACAAGAACTTATGGCGGAAGCATTTCGATCAGCATCCGTTACTCCTGTTATAAAACGAAATTTTTTGTATTTCAGCCTTCTTAAAGCATTCCAATGTCTGCGTCCACAAATTTTACTTCGAGGTATATCAAATTTGTTATTTATTTGATCTTTAGTTGGTTAATACAGGAAACCATACTTAGGCTAAACCTGCCGTGATTTACATGCAAAAGACTAATAAAGCACATCGAGTACTCAATAGACGTTTTGACTCTATAAGCCAGTTAGAAAGTCTCGAGTGTTTATGAAACCCAAAAAAGAATGAAATTAAATGTATATACGTCAGAAGATACTAATATCCACATTGATACATAGTGTACTTTTAAATTGCATAAAAGTTAAAATTTGGAGTATTTTTTTTAATGACAAAAGAAGTTCAAACCTTACAAGATAGCGTACATAGAAAAATATATATTGTTCTTGCCACAAAAAAATTACTATAGGGCCATTTCCTTAAACGTTTATGATGTGGTAAAGTTATAAATGTTGTGGCATATTAAACAACCTTATGCATTTTTAAAGTCGTACTGTGTAGCATTTATACTGTTGAAGTGATCATGTATACAAGGCCTGTAAATAACGTTGTTTAACGATAAAAGTAGNACTGTGTAGCATTTATACTGTTGAAGTGATCATGTATACAAGGCCTGTAAATAACGTTGTTTAACGATAAAAGTAGCAGGAATAACAAAATGTTCTTGTTATGCGACATTATTCATTACACGTCGCTTAGGGTGAGATGTTACAGAACATATTGTAACATGACAGATCCTATTGAACAGCGATAACCTCGAAAATGAAATCATTATATATCAAATTTAAATCATACAATTAAAACAAATGTAACTTAGTTCAGTTTTCTAGTCTTGCAAGCAGTTGACGTGTAAAGAATCTCTAAACTCCAAATAGTATAAAACAAAGTCGCTTATCCGCGTCTGTCTGTGTATTCGTTTAGTACTTCTAAACAATTTTATGGATTTTAATGTGGTTTTCAACATCATTTAAAAAACTTCTTGAGGAAAGTTTGGTTGTATAAAACCTTTATATTAAATTTAAGTATACTAGATATATGTCACAGGGTTAAACGTGGCGATCGTTAAAGCAAGACAGAAATGCAACATAATAATGCTGCCTGATTGGGAGACATTAAATAAGAAAAAATTCGAAACATGCCAGCAGAAAAAAATTGTCAGAAAATCGAGAGGATTATCAGGAATTCATTTTATGGTATTCTTTTCAATTTCGAAGAAGGTTTTCAAGGATGTTTTAAAAGGACTTCAGAAATGTACGTCTTACCAGCACGAGGTTTTGTCCTATAGCATTGTAATAAACAAANGGATGTTTTAAAAGGACTTCAGAAATGTACGTCTTACCAGCACGAGGTTTTGTCCTATAGCATTGTAATAAACAAAACGTTCTAGGTTATTACAATTCCCACTTATTCACACGTATACAGCAACTATACGGAAACGCGCTTCGTAGTGACGTAAAACGTTACTCAGCTCCGTACATACAAAATACAGAATCTTTCAGTTTTTCCAACAGCTTGAGGTTTCTGGGCAACGCGCAATACGGAGGCTACACGAANGGATGTTTTAAAAGGACTTCAGAAATGTACGTCTTACCAGCACGAGGTTTTGTCCTATAGCATTGTAATAAACAAACCGTTCTAGGTTATTACAATTCCCACTTATTCACGGGTATACAGCAACTATACGGAAACGCGCTTCGTAGTGACGTAAAACGTTACTCATCTCCGTAAAAACAAAATACAGAATCTTTCAGTTTTTCCAACAGCTTGAGGTTTCTGGGCAACGCGCAATACGGAGGCTACACGAAGACGTCTTTGCCGATTTAACTATAACATTTTCGTTGCGTCAGTAGATAGGATATTCGCGTCATTTAAACCTATTCTTTCAAACATATTCAATTAATTGGAGCCACTCGCAGCATTTAGTAACAATAAAAACACTCTAAAATTAATATGATATGTAAAAGTGTCACACGTAACATGTTTTGTAATAATATCTTAACTCTTATTAATTTTTGTCGGGTTGTGGTAGCAGAGTGGTTGTAGTCGCGGCCTCCAAACTTTGTGTATCCAAATCCCACTCCACAATATAAAATTTAATTCAAATTTATTTTAAATAATTGGACACATGTGACCACCTACACATCGAAAATGAAACAGTATTTCCCGAGCTTGAAAATGCAAACAACTTGTAGCAACTTGACGAAGTGGTCCCGTGAATTCACAGAAAAAATTGTGAAATATACCGAATGTTCGTTTATCAAAAATATATTGAGTTGTACGTACATTCAAATTAAAATAAATATTTAGTCATGTACATGTATTTTATTTTAAATATATCGGTTTTTCGTATTAGTTTAAAAGGGACATATTATTTTTTTAAAACTATTGGATAGTATCATAAATTTACAAAGATCTCTGGACAGTTTTTATCAGTACTTTTTCGTAATTTTACAGAATTATTTATTACAAAATGTATTACTTATTGAGTCTTTGCCCCCACAACGCATTTTTAACTAAATAGATTGCTGGAATTTTAAGGATCCCTTGTGTGCTTGTGTAATAATAAATCAAATAGCCAAAATGGGAAGAATTTTCTAATAGACGAAGAGAGCTACACACACTTTCGGAGTAAAAAGCTATTATATTACTCTCCGCGTATTTGGCACTACCTTGTCGTTTTTAGACTGCATTAACATTCCACACATGTGATAACAGCTATTATTTTAATAAATTAATATTATAACAAAGTGCCCGAATGGGGTGAGAGTTCCAATTCTCGTAAATTAATTATGAGGGGGGTAATAATAAAACAGTGAAATTAACACAGCTCTATTTCTATTTCTGTCGTAATCAATTACAAGGTACAAATATTTACCCAGTATAACATGTGCAAATATTCAAATTCATAAAAGTTGCGTGTGCTGCAAATTAATTGGAGTGAATGGGTACACTAACAAATTGACTATTTGATGCAGTCAAATAAAGTTTGTGACACAATACACACTTCGTGACAACAACAAATGGAAATGCACACTTCCATATGGAAACGTTTCATGAACACAATATCAATTGCATGGAAATACCCTACAGACAACGAGGCAGTCAAAATATTTATAAGAAAACAGCTAAATAATACACAAAAATTACTCATTGTTTCTTGCAATATCGCGATAACCAATTAATGAGCAAGCCCCTAAGAATTGTGCACAGTAGTCTCTTTTCCATACGATCGTGGTACCTTCACGCCGACGAACACATAGAACAAGTAACTACAATTTTCTTACCACAAAGCAATCGTATTGGTCACGTTCACGAAAAACTTATTATTCATTTGCGATTTAGACGAACAGCAGTGGAATAAGATGTTACAAATCTCAAAAATTGAAAGTCACAAATCATTGCATGAAAGTGAAATTTTGGCCCAGTAACATATCAAAGTGGCACAAAGCTCACACATGCAATATACAAGGAGCCAGGTCTAATTACTCGTAACTAAAAACCTTTTGTACTACCAGAATTATCAATAAATTGTACAAAAAAGAATTATTGAGGGTCATATAACAAAAACTATTACTCTCATGATATAAAGTGATTTATTTAGTGACAAATAGTTATTTTATAAAATATTCATGGATAATAACGCCTGGGTGTTAACAAAGAAAGAAGAACGTACTGGATGGTACTGTTTTTGTAAGCCTCCATATGGGTGTTCCCGTGATCTCATCATAATCTTACAGGACAGTCACTGGTTTTAATAGGAATGATCTTACAAACGTCTTCAAATGAACGTGTTCACCCATAGTTAGAGGCTCCACTAGTAAACATCGCCACAAATCAGGTTATAACACAGCACATTCGCGTCCGTACTTGTTGCCTACTTCAAAACGACTGACACGTCGCGTTTATTGCAATGTCATCGCCTGACTTAGGAATTATTAAGGTTCAATTTGTTGTATGTTAATAATGCTTACATGAGAAATTAACGTTTTTCAGAGCGACGTAGGTTGACTGCCACTAAAATGTTTTTTTTTTTTAGCTTAAAATTTTTTTGGCACCGGCTCAATGATTTGACTTAAGTCTGTTGGTCTGCATAGAAGATTGGCAAACCCACTCAACCGAGTTATGGGAACCTCGTTCACCTGTCTGGCGACACTATCGCCTTGCAGAAGTAAGTGAGAGAACAGCTATGGGACAGATAGATGTTCCGGTTCTCTGAATATGGTGACTGCAATTTCAACCAGAACGTCGGAATACACTTCCGTTTCTACAAAGGTGAATCTCAAAACCAAGAAATAATATCTTAGGTAATAACCCTGTAAGCCAGTGAACTCTAATTAATTATTGCAGTCATAATTGTTTAAAATTATTAACATACATCCAACAGTATGACACTAGATCAACGCAGTAACATGTGGGTGGTTATCAGTATACATATTTACTTATCACTAACTTGGTTTATATTCCTGCTCCAAGAAGAATCCCTCGACAGCTGTAGAGTTCCTCCAGATGCTGTTAGTAACACCAACAACGAAGATTTTCTGCGGGGACTTAGTCACTTAATCGTTACCTTGGTGTCACAGATAAAGAATGTGCTGGATGGAGCTAGTTAAATTAGTAGTAGATATTAGGAAATTATAACTCAGAGGTTTCCCGTAGAAGAAACTAGGTCATTTGTGTGTTTATATGATTCTCTACGTTCCATAAAACATCCACACAACTATGCATGAAAATGAGACCTGGAAGATTTTGCCGTCCATAAACAGCCATACTGTGGTGACTGAATATTTGCGATAAGAGAACGACAGATACAGCACCTGGGAGGTTTACTTCCTGCAATGCAAGTTAGCCAGGCTGTTTACTAAAACGTGCATGGTTAGGGGCAGGTCGTCTCTACCTGCTGCACCGTGTGTGAAACAAGAACTTCAAAGGCCAACTTTAATTTGAAAATAAAATCATAGCTGCAGGTCAACGCTTCTCCACTTTGCCTTTCCAGCATATCGCTTTTCGTCGGAATGCGTAACGTATGTATGTATATGTTAATGAAATCCTCGAGATTGTTCCGCCCAGAGCCATGTGTTACCATGACTCAGCAGCTGACGTTACGTCTAATGCTGTGACTCACCCTACTTCTAAATCCTCACAAAGGAAGCTAATAAGCTGCTGACCTACAAACATCACTCCTGCTCCCATTAATAATATTCTATGAAATATTCTATTAGGGCTATTCAAGAGTGCCACATTTATATTTCGAGAAATACAAGTATATAGATATTTATTTAATTTATTAAGCATTTTACACCAAATTTTATAATTTCCAGTGAAATAATTTAAATCCTCTTATTTTTTGTAACTTTAAAAATTAATTTAAAAAATCATTAATATTTTTCCACCTAGAGCTAGCTGCATGTGGCTTAATATAGAAAAGTGTGAAAAAGTGAAAAAAATTTTCTCACGTTCCAGAAATCCTTGGGTTTTTTTTTTTGAGCAAGCTATCTACTCTGCATAAATCACCAATTTATAAAAACTACACAGGGAGCATCAATATAATTGAATAAAAGTTTAGAATACTTTTTTGGTGGTGTCATTTAATTTCAAGTGAGTTTGTTTTGCATTAGACATGTAATGAAATTACACAATTAAATTTTAGTTTACATAGAGCCCAATATATGATANAAATTACACAATTAAATTTTAGTTTACATAGAACAGAAAAAATCTTGGATTTATATATAGTTACATAATTCAATATCCAGATATCTAGCCCATTGAAAAAAGTATGTATAACACACCGAACAATATAATTGACCAAAAAATTTGGTTTTATAAGTAAAAGCATTTTAATTAACATTTAAAAAAATATAAAGGACAGATGCACATACACTTCAATTTACGTCAGTCTAATGACGTAAGTATGTTCAACGTGTTTGTCAAATATGTCACAGTGAATTAAAATGTTGTATAGATAACACATATTTGTGTAGTTTGAAGATTGTATTACAAGATATTATATTCCAAAAATTTAATCGTAACATAGAGTAGAATCCGAAACTGTCATAAACCAGGATAATAACCAGTTTAACAAATTTTACATATTATATAATTTTTTAAAATTATATGCAAACCGTTTACCACCTGTTATCAGACTATCCAGCAAGCATCACACAATGTCGTAAATAATGCGAGAAATTTAAGCTCTCTTTTCTAATGTGCCTAACTCTCAAATATTTAATTCAAGGTACATGAAATGTGCTTCAAATACATTTTTAACATGTAAAAATATAAACAGCTATGTCGTCATTTCTGAAAAACCATTGGAACAAATATCCAGTCAAAATAACAACATTGACAATGATTTCACACTATTTCAACAATTCACTTCATTTTATTAACTTGGTCATATGAAAGACGTATAAAAACTGAAAACCGCAATCATTTAATTTACTCAAAATAATTGAGAAGATAAATTTCATAAAATAAACAGAATATGACATCCCACATTATGAAAATTCTATTTAGTAATTCAGGAAAAACAAAAGCATCCATTAATCACATGAAACACAAACATATTTACTAACAAGGTTTTTATCATAGTCGTTAAACATATTACTTAAATTTAATACATGCTAATTACTTTATGGGTAAAAATTATTTTAAGAATTTAATACAAATTTTATTAAATTAATTGTCTTAATATTCTACACTTGATACATCATATTCAAAGAAAATTGTTATTAATGATTTTTTCTTTTAAACAAGAATGTGACATTATATGCATACAAAAGATAACTAAGCACCATGTGTTTATCATCTTANGATTTTTTCTTTTAAACAAGAATGTGACATTATATGCATACAAAAGATAACTAAGCACCATGTGTTTATCATCTTAATTACTTTTGTCATTTGGAATGTCAATAATCAAAAATTTTCGTCCAAATGTATGATATATATACCTAACGAATATATTTACTATCTGACATATTTAATCTCTCGGATATCATACGTTAATAAACCCCCAATTTCGAAAAACGCATATATAGCACGATATATATAGGGCATTGAATGATCAAAACGTTACATAGGAAAGCATTTATATCCATAAATCCACACATTCCATTAGTCAACATTATTAAAATTAATTTTTTATCCTATAAATATAATAGGCATTATTTTGTTAATAAACGTAAGTGTGTTTTTATTATTCGGCGTAACGAATTGCATCATCAATAAATTATCGTTCTCTACCAAATTCTATCAATACGTTCTCCAAAACGTGTTTTCAGATATTTTTCCATCAAATGTTCAGGTTCCGTACATTCAATTAATAATAGATGTTGTGTGAGTTACCGCACAATGCCATGAATCATAATTAGAGATTTTTGTGACTTTTGCTTTCTTCCAGCTATGTGGTATCTTCCTGGTTTTCCAGAACATGTCGTAAATATGAAAAANGGTTCCGTACATTCAATTAATAATAGATGTGTGAGTTACCGCACAATGCCATGAATCATAATTAGATATTTTTGTGACTTTTGCTTTCTTCCAGCTATGTGGTATCTTCCTGGTTTTCCAGAACATGTCGTAAATATGAAAAAGGTTCCTCTTATCTTAACAGCATAGCATTCCTGCCACCTGACACTTTATTTTTAAGAAGCTTTCGTAATTAATTTAAACATACATCATCAAATATTATTGTGTATGTTAAAATTCAATTTCATATTGATTTGTACGTAGAGCTCCATCGAAAGAAAATCATCTTTATTTATATTTCCATGGAACTTTCTTGATAGTTTTCAGATAAATATATACAATCATGTTTTCGTTTGTTAATGTAAATCGTGTTATTTCAATTTAAGATATACAACTTATTATCCGTGATGCGCTTTCTTCAAAAATAGCTTCTAATAATTAATTTTATATTTATTTTCTTGTTTTCCTATAGCAGGATTCCTTATCTGTTTTTAAAATAAAATATTTTCTATAACTTATTTGCCTATTTCTGGCCAACACAATTTTAGAAATCCAACTGTACATTACTCCTGCTACTTTTAGTGTTCATCTTATCCTATACTTATTTTAGTTATTTATTCTGCTCTCGATTAATAATTTTGAAACTCTTGACTAATAAACACACAGAAGGTTTGCATATTTTTTTAAGTGATGTGTTTTTTGTTTTAAGATTACTAAATTTACCAAATTCCTTTAATAATTTTTAAAATAAATTTCAATTTTATCTCTGTATTTGTTACTTATACTATTTGAAATTTCGTATTACAGACTGTGACATTAAGGTCATCTTAAATTAACAATGGCCCTGATTTTAAAACTCTTTTGGTTTTAATAATTTTTTATAAAATATTTTATTCCTTTCTGTTACTTTCTTCAAGTTGACAAATTGCAATGTGTGTTATAATTCTCAGTGCCCCGTTTAAATTCTTAGACAGAATGTAAATTGATATTGACATAATTAATTTACATTTTCACAAAAATTATAGAAACAAGAATTGCTACACTTTCTTTTAGAAAGTTATTTTGTTCCAAGCCCTTACAGAGCGTTGTATAATTTACCACAAACTTGTATCCTTTAAGTCATTTCTTTGATTTTTTAAGTGATTCTATATTACTCGGAATATTAAAGCTATTCAAGCAAGAATTCTAAGAACTTGTTGTTTTTGTGGTGTTTATTTACCTTATTTTACGTATTTCAATTATAAATTAACTTGCAATATATTTCCGTTCCTCATTTTAAAATTACTTGTTATCATTTAAAAGTAATCTCCGAAGCTAGACAAGTCACTGAAAGTAATATTTTTCTATTGTTATTTAGTTACAATGCACTGTTCACGATTAAGTGAGCACTTTTGAAGCCCTGGTTAATTTTTCTTTCAGCCGATTGATATCCATCAACTTATTGTTAGAGTAAACACTGCAGCATGAGTAATAAACACAGTATATAGACATCACCATCCTGAAAGCCAAAAATTCAAGGCCAAAATGAAATTCATTTATTAATTGATACGTCTGATTGGACTGCTTCAAAAAGTGCTCACTATGACGTGAACATCCCATAGCAAACGTTTTAAAACTTTTAAACTGCTGAACAGAAAATCTCGTTTTTGATTTGTAATCTGATATCCTTCGGATAAAACCAGAGAACAATTCAAGTGTTTAAGTATCCTCCATTCTTTGTGCAGTTCCAACATACTGTTCCTCCGCTGCAAATGCAGTGAAGGTTCCTTACATTAGTCCTGATACGGGACTCTATAAAGGCGTTGCCATTCCGAGCCAACCTGTCCTGCCTGGATTGTTACAGGCACAACCACATCTCTTATACAAAGCTCATGTAAGGAATGTTGACTAACTACTCTCAGCAGTTACGACTGAACCATTACTATTGAAACCTACAGTTTCTTGAATTTTATAAATATTCTTCTTCGAAATTAAATTCAGCATCCATTCTGTTTCATCTGGTTTCGGTCTATTAACTACGTCTGTGATTCTCCCATGTATATAAACTAATTGTTAGTTGAAGTTTAATAATAAGGTTTAATGCCTTACATCTTGTATTAAAGGGTTCCAAGATAATGGTTTTCAGAAACAATGTTATTGTAATGCATACCTTTTGAAATTCAACGCAATTCTCCACATTCTGCACAAACATGCTTTCATTCAAATACCGTACCACTATACCTTATGTGATATGTTTATTAAAAATAATAGAAGTAGGAAACAAATAAATAAAATTTATTTCCAACCGCTAAAACCTAGAGGCAGAATAATGTTTATCACGTTTAATGACCTACAACAGTATTCTTCAAAACATAGAATTCTTAAATCATACTTATATGACAGCTTTCACTCAAAATGAGAGCTATTTGCATAGGTGGAAAAAAATTTAGTATATTCCTGTGTTTTTTAGTATTATAAAAGTACTTAAAATGGCGCAAACACGATGTGTATTATAACANAAATTTAGTATATTCCTGTGTTTTTTAGTATTATAAAAGTACTTAAAATGGCGCAAACACGATGTGTATTATAACAGTCTTTGTATGACAGCGAACATGCCACAATATGAAGGCATGAATACAGATACATGAAATATGCTGAGTGAATATATACATGCATGTCATGCATTTGTTTGCCATTTCTGGCCACTCACATGAACATATTACGTGATAAGACAGACAATCAGCATATAAAGCCCTCATTTAAGACGACGTTACTGAGGCACAAAGTTATATTTGTGGCTNTGATAAGACAGACAATCAGCATATAAAGCCCTCATTTAAGACGACGTTACTGAGGCACAAAGTTATATTTGTGGCTCTCACTTTGCCTGAATAGTGAGGCAGGAGTTCTTGTTATTGTAAGACGCCACCGTTCTCGATTCCGGCAAACGGATGAGTTCACGAGAGGTTACGTTGTAAGTCTCTGTAATGTCGGTCGACACTTGCACCTTATTTTGATAGAAACATGTGATACCACAACCATAGCACACTCTGGCAAACGGCAACAAAACCCAGCAGAAAATAGAAACACGAAAAAGAAGCCAGGGTCAGAATATCTGCTGATTCTGAGTGGAGGGGAATATAAACCAACCTGCCAGAGTATGTTGCGCTGTGTGGGTCTACCGGCTGCCTGGCAGAGCCTTAGTTCATGCGCAAGTCTGCTGGCGTGTTCACGCGCGTGGCAGCAATTGAAATACAACGTCTGTCTGTGGTGTTTCCTAGCCGGCGTACGTAAAGATAAGCGAATATTCAGCGGTGGACCCTTCTACGTCAGGTATGTAATGCTTTTGTAGCAATTAGAAAAAATCCTCATTGAACATCAAGAAAATACCATTACCCTCAAGGAAATCATGTACAAATGTAACATTACCGTGCGATCTAGTTGAAAACGTAAAATTTTAGTTGTACTTCATGAAAAATGATGCATCGATCCTTGTTTTTCTGTGTCACGTAATCGTTCCGAAATACTAAGCACTTATTTTTCTTCTACTTTGTCTTATTGACTTCGCTAGGGTGAAAACGAAATAAAATTAAATATTGTTGTTATAATATAGACATGTTTTTATTGTGGTATTAGTTCGAAAACTATTTCTATCACGAGAAGAGAACTCCTAGATATAAAGTAACGTTCTGCGAGCGGCAACATAGATACCAAATTTAATTACTTAAGAGAAGCGCACACGTAAAGAACCAAGTGTGCGTAGAAAAACCTTGCTGACTTGAAGAAAANAAATTTAATTACTTAAGAGAAGCGCACACGTAAAGAACCAAGTGTGCGTAGAAAAACCTTGCTGACTTGAAGAAAAGAATTTCCCTTTAAGTCCCAATAAAATTTCCGTTGGATGAAAGCGTACAGAATAAAAGACACTTTGATAAACGTAATAAGGCATGTCTTGAGCATACAATTTCATTTTATCAGTGTACAAGGTAGGTGGCAGACCAGAATTGTTGTAATTAAATATACAATGCAATATTAAAAGTGTGTTATATGTTGTAAGTTGGCAACACTGAAAACAAATGATTAGCTAGCTATCACGTTACCGTTGAAGTGTCATGGCGATATGTGCCTTGTTGAAATTATATTGTTCTTTCTTTAAACTAATAAATAGTTTATTCAAGTGATACGGAGTATTTCTTTATAAAACCTACAGGTTATGGGCCCAGACACCTAATCTTTTATGTTTGAAGTAAAATAGTGCACGTAAATACTGCAACAACAGTTGTTTAATTAGCAGCTGCATTCATCACAGCAAAACTGGTTAGCACGAGCAAGCGGCAGCGTGGCGGGAAGGAAAACTTGTTCATAACGGACAAGGAAGGAAAGTTTTTTTGCAGGAAGGAAGGAAGAGCAAGATGGATGGCATGGCACATCAAAGTACAGTTATTAAACTGGAAGGCGCCAAGAACTGGAACATCTGGAAATTCCAAACGTCAGTTTTACTGCGAGGTCAAGGTTTATATGATGTGGTCGAAGGTCGCACCTTGAAGCCAGAAGTTGTTACGGAGAGATCAGCCTGGGAAAGTATGGATGCGAAGGCTCAGACCTTACTGGTCACGAGAATGTCAGAAGACGTGATGCTGCACATTATCACATGCACTACTGCTGCGGAGATGTGGCGAAAATTACTAAGTGTATATGAACAGAGAAGTGAAACAAATATTCACATAATACAACAGCGATTCTTTCAATATAAGTATGAAGAAGGTACAGAAATGTCTGTTTTCCTGTCGAAAATTCAAGAAATGCAGAATCAGTTAAAACAGATGGGTGAAGAAATCTCGGATAAATTGGTCATAACAAAAGTGTTAATGTCACTGCCCGACGGCTATAAACATTTTGTATCAGCTTGGGAGTCGGCACCGGATGATAAACAAACTTATGAAAACCTGGTAGCTAGATTATTAGTCGAGGAAGAAAGATTACATGAGAAAGGAGGAGCAGCGCAGTCTTCAGCTTTCGTCGCTAAAAAAAGGGACAAGAGAAATATTAAATGTTTCAAGTGCAATAAGTTTGGACATTATGCAAGTGAATGCAGAAGTAATAATAATTCAATGGAAAATCGAGACAGTCGTAATAACCGGTCAGACAATAAATGTTTTTATTGTAATAAATCCGGCCATAACAAGAATCAGTGCCGCTTCAAGAAAAACAAGGATAGTAACGCGTTTGTGGTGTCAAACTCCTTTGAAAAACAATGTCAAGAAACAGAGTGGTTAATTGATTCCGGCGCAAGTGAACATATGTGTTGCAAACGTGAGTTGTTTACCTCAATCACGAGTTTATCAAATAAATTCGTAATCTTGGGTGACGGAACGCAAATTAGTGCACAGGGGCGCGGACAGATGGCGGTACAAGTCTCAAATGGCAAAGAATGGATTGACACAACCATAGACAACGTGTTGTACGTGCCTGATTTAAAAACAAATTTATTCTCTGTGCAATGCGTCACTGCAAGAGGTTATGTCATGATGACAGATGAAAACTTATGCAAATTTTACAAGAAAAATAAGTTGTTGGCAATCGCGGAACGAGCTGGAAATATGTATTACCTGAACTTTCGCTATAAATGCGGGGTAGCAGGTACTGCACAAGTCAAGTCGGACATAAATGAGTGGCATGAAAAACTTGTTCATCAAAACATGATGTACGTGAAAAATGTTCTGAAAAACAATAATGTTACCGTAAACGATAGCTGTGTTGGGAAATGCGAAAGTTGTTTAGAAGGGAAAATTCATCGTTTACCTTTTTCTAACAGTGAAAGTAAAACAACGAGGACGTGTGAGTTAATTCATGCCGATACCTGTGGCCCCATGGAGGAAACATCTGTGGGAGGTTCGAGGTATTTTGTGGTGCTTAAAGACGACTATTCAAAATATAGAAATGTTTACTTCGTCAAAGGAAAACATGAAGTGAAAAAATGCATCGAGAAATTTATAAACAGAGCGGAAAATGAAACTGGAAATAAAGTGAAGTATTTCAGAAGCGATAATGGACTCGAGTTTGTAAATAAGGAGGTGGAAGGATTGTTTCTCAACCGGGGAATAATACATCAACGCACAGTCCCTTACACACCTGAACAAAACGGCAAGGCAGAGAGAGAAAATAGAACACTTATTGAATCTGCTAGAACCATGCTATGCGCTAAAAATCTGCCTAAGTCATTGTGGGCGGAAGCAATTAACACGGCAGCGTATGTGTTAAATAGAACTGGGAAGAGCACTGAAGTTGATAAAACTCCATACGAACTGTGGACAAAGAAAACTTTTGATATTCAAACATTAAAAATATTCGGTTCACCTGTGGTTGTCCATGTCCCTCAAGAAAAAAGGAAAAAGTGGGACTCTAAAGGAGAAAAAGGAATAGTAGTTGGTTACGGAGAAGACGTAAAAGGGTACAGAATATTTTTCCCACACAGGAACACTGTAGAAGTAAAACGGGACATTGTGTGTATAGAGCAAGAAAAGACACAAGAAAAACAGCAGTTGGTAACGTGTGAAGTGGAAAATTTGGTGTCAGAAGAAACCATATGCGTACCAGATACAAATGGGAGGGATGTTGATGAAGAACTGAGCTGTGAACAAGAACGGAGACCGTCAGAAAGTCAAGTCGAGACCGAAGGTAGTGATTATGAACCATGTTACAGTGGTAAAGAAACAGAAACTGAAGTCACCATCTCCTCAGAAGCTGACGATGCACTACAAAGTTCACCAGATACTCACCAAGATCAGCGGAGAAGCAAACGAGCGAGAAACCAAACGTCGTTCTACAAGTGTAACAATATTTATTCGATGGATGAGGAGCCAAAGACGTACGAAGAGGCAATGAGAAGAGAAGATGCAAGTAAGTGGAAAGAAGCTATAAGTAGGGAATTACAGACTCTAAATGAAAACAATACATGGGAGGTGTGCGATACTTCTGTAAATGAAAAGACTGTAAGCAGTAAGTGGGTTTTTAAGATAAAGAAAACTGGTAATGATATACAGTATAAAGCTAGGTTGGTAGCTAGGGGTTTTGAACAAAATGATGACTTGAATTTAAATGAGATTTATGCACCTGTGGCTAAATTGTCAACTTTCAGATTATTCACAGCCATAGCAACCGAGCGTAACTTACCTATTTACCAAATGGATGTAACTGGGGCGTTTTTATACGGGGAAATTGATGAAGAAATTTTTATTCATTTACCAGATGGGGCATATTTTGATGATAAAAATATTGTCAAGTTAAACAAATCTTTGTATGGTCTAAAAAAATCACCCAAATATTGGAATGAAAAGTTCAACTCAGTTTTAACTAGAGGAGGCTTTGTGAGGTCACAGTGTGACTCATGTCTTTATTCAAAGTGCAATGATAAAGATCAAATGTATATTCTAATATACGTTGACGATTTGTTAATTTTTGGCACAAATGAGAACCAAATTTCTGATGTCAAACTAATGTTACAGAAAGAATTTAAAATGAAAGATTTGGGTTTAGTATCTGATTTTCTTGGAATAAATGTCAAACAAAACTTAGAAAGTGGTGTAACCAAATTAAGTCAGAAAAGCTATTTAGAAAATGTATTGAGGAAATTCAAAATGGAAAACTGTAAGCCAATGTCAACCCCCATGGACCAAAATTTTAATGCTAAAATGTTTGAAAATAAGGAGTGCCAAACAGATCAAAATATTGAAAATGTATGTAGACAAATGATAGGATGCTTAATGTATGCTGTCTCAGGCACAAGACCAGATCTGTGTGTAGCTGTTTCTATATTAAGCCGATACCAAAACAATGCAAACGATGTACTGTTAACGGCTTTAAAAAGGGTATTAAGATATGTAAAACATACTATTGATTATAAATTGGTTTATAAATGTAATGATAAATCGCTAGTGGGTTACTGCGATGCTGATTGGGCAGGAGATCTCAGAGATAGAAAATCTACCACTGGCTATTGTTTCATGTATTCAAATTGTTTGATTTCATGGTGTTCGAAGAAGCAATGCTCTGTAAGTCTCTCATCAACTGAGTCTGAATACATAGCAATTAGTATGGCAGCTAGTGAAGCATGTTGGTTACAAAATTTGTTAAATGATTTTAGGGTAAAAATTGTTGACCCGACTACAATTTTTTGTGACAACCAGTCCGCAATATCGGTTGCAAATACAAGTAGTGTTAAGCGGTTAAAACATATCGATATTAGATTTCACTATATTAAAGAATTAATAATAAAAGGTAGAGTGTCTCTGAAATATGTAAAAACTGAAGAACAGTTAGCTGATATGTTTACAAAAGCCCTAAACAAAGAGTTAATTTTTAAATTCACTAATCAGTGTGGAGTAACCATGTAAATTTATTTGTGTAAAACTTAGGTAAATATTGCATTGAGGGTGGGTGTTGTAATTAAATATACAATGCAATATTAAAAGTGTGTTATATGTTGTAAGTTCGCAACACTGAAAACAAATGATTAGCTAGCTATCACGTTACCGTTGAAGTGTCATGGCGATATGTGCCTTGTTGAANAAACAAATGATTAGCTAGCTATCACGTTACCGTTGAAGTGTCATGGCGATATGTGCCTTGTTGAAATTATATTGTTTCGTTCTTTAAACTAATAAATAGTTTATTCAAGTGATACGGAGTATTTCTATATAAAACCTACAAGAATATTCATTTGAAGTTAGTCGTGAGCTCACAAAAGGACAGAAAACCACAGACTTGAGAGAGTCTACACCAACAGCTGTTCTAACATACGCAACTCAAATGAGTTGAAAAGCTGCAGGTACCACTTCACCTGGTTTGTCGTGGAAAAATCATTTGGCAAATCCACGAACTGCTTCCACTAATAACTATAGGCCTCTGAAAATATAATTTCTTAGGCAATCTACGGATTTATCGATTGCGGAGAAGAAAAGAGTTGATGAAGATATACGAAACATCAAAGCAAGTAAAGTTATGATCCAATATAGATATGCGAATGTCAGTCACAATTTAATCTTTGCCATGATATACTGTAAAGCATGTTATGCTCTGACGGAAATAACTTCAACGCAAAGATGTGACATGTGTGGTGCTAATTCGAAGAAAGTTAGAAACGTAAAGAACATGATTGGGCGGGAAATTAATACAGACCAACTTCAATTCGTCATGTATGTCTTACATATGTTGATTAGAATGTTCGAATGGCTCTTAAATTTAGCTTTTACATTGTCAATCCAGAAGTGGAAATCGCGAGGAAGTGACAAAGATATTGTAACTGCA
Source organism: Clitarchus hookeri (assembly GCA_002778355.1). Classification (NCBI taxonomy): domain Eukaryota; kingdom Metazoa; phylum Arthropoda; class Insecta; order Phasmatodea; family Phasmatidae; genus Clitarchus; species Clitarchus hookeri. The sequence continues at coordinate 102,471 of NQII01001482.1, read as the reverse complement.
AATAAAGTTCAAGTTTGGAGAGAGTATCGAGAACGCTGTGGTTTGATGTTAGACCAACCTATTACAGTCTTCGGCAATACGAATACCAGACATACAGCAGGACGGTTCTTTAAAACCCAGACCACCTGCTGAATTTACAAACATAGGCCGGAACATAATAAAGAAAAAAAAATGATTGTTGTTTCATGGGGACATGCTATTATTTTTTACATATTTCGGGCATGTACTCATAGCACGGCAATATACACGGAAGAGCGAAAACAATGGTATAGGCGTGCGTATGCAAATAACAGAGTTATGGAACCAATCAGATTAACGCGATGTGGTCGGCAGTGCCTATATAAGACAACAAGCGCATAGCAAAGTTCCTAGATTGGTTACTGCTGCTACAATGGAAGACTATCAAGACTTAAGTGAGTTTGAACGCGGTGTTATAGTCGGCGCACGAGAGATAGGACAGAGCGTCTTCGAGGTAGCGATGAAATTTGGATTTTCGCGTACGACCATTTCACGAGTGTACTGTGAATATCGGGAATACAATAAAACATCAAATCTTCGACATCACTGCGGCCGGAAAAATATCGTGAACGAACAGGACAAACCACGACTGATGAGAATCATTAAATGTGACAGATGTGCAACCGTTTCTTAAATAGGCGCAGATTCCAATGCCTCCTGCATACTTTCAGATATTAGTCGAGTCCATGTCACGTCATCTTGCAGCACTTCTGCGTGCTCGCGGGGGACCTACACGATATTAGGCTGGTGTACCAGTTTTTTTGGCTCTTCAGTGTACTTCGTTGAAAGGTATTCATAGTACAACATGCCACCGACAATACATAGTTATTTCATACATGGCCCGAAAATTATGACGTCATAATTTCTCCAAATTTAACAATTTACTAAAGAAACCCAGAAATCACACAATAAAGATATCACACACGATACATTTAACAGCTTCCTTCAAAGTATAGATCCCGTTATATGTACTTGAAGGACAGTCAAATATAAAACTATGCACAGCCTTCCGAAAGAGGCACAAGAGTTGTTGTTCATCCATCTGGCAGTGATGATGAAGATAAGGACGCCGACAGTGACGATGCCGATGGCGATGCTGATGGAGGTGGATATTTTATGGATGTATATAACTGTTATTGATGATAATGAGGATGAGTATGTTGGTAGTAACAAGGCCGATGATGGTTGGAGATGAAAACTTGATGCATTGATATATTATTCAATAACTTTTCATTTATTGCATTTTGATTATTTGTTGCTTTGTTACAATGATTATATACTATCATTGTTATGATTTGATTTCATCTTGTTTACAACCTATTCGTATCTCTTAAGTCCTACTACTAGTCCTGGACACAAGCAATGTTGTCACGTCGGTGGTTTAATAATTTCTTCCTATATGTTAATGCTTGTTCTCCTTATAATTCACTTATATATTTAGGGACTTTGCGCTCTTTTCTTTTACATTGCATTCGTTTTAATAGGTATGCAGCATACAGGGTTTGGTGAACTACCTGAAATAATGCCATTAATGGAGACTTCTTCTACCAGTGTGTGTTGGTCACATTTGGCGACAGTGTTTCCAGGAAGGAAATGTGTATTATCGTTGTGAGACTGGAGCTTGGAGACGAACTTCAGAATCCATAGATCGTCGCATCAGAGGACATGCCGTGGTACAGCCACAATCCCCGAGTGATGACATTTTACGAAGTGTACAGGGAGGTCTGCATTCTCCGATATCAACACGTACAGTTTCGCGCCGATTAGTTGAGGCAGGTATGTTGTCTAGCCGTATGTAGAGAAGGCTGCCCTTAACAGCGAGTCATTGTCATCTTCGCTTATAATGGTGTCGCACCAGAGCTGTACAGGGTCCACAATGGAACACTATATCTTGCAGCGACGAATCCCATACCTGTGTAGCCAATGGTGACCACCACACATCTCGTCAACAGCAACTTGTGTTCATGGTTTGGGGTGCAATTTGTGGCAACAGATTATCACCTCTAGTACACATTACGTGACCACTAACGACTTTTCGCAGTATTGTTGACGTACTGCGGCCCATATAAATACCATATCCAGTATTGAAGATCACTGGATCTTTGTCTGTCAGTAACAAGTTAATTATATGCTTTGCACATGTTTGACAATCCTATCTTACAGTTTGGTCTGTTTTTTTTGCTTTCTTTAACGGAATTGCGTTGAGTCTATCACACACTGTTTGTGCGTGTATATATATATACATATATATACATGTATATATTATTTTAACAATTCACATTAATAAACTTCATGTTTTCCTTGAAAAATTAATTGGATGCGACATTTTTGCATCATCTTCCAGCGGCAGTCAATCATAGTGGTGATGTTTACTTTTCCTACTTTACCTTCCAACCTCAAATAAAAGGTAATTTGTGCAGTCAAGGTTGGCTTATTGTACACAATACTCCAGCTCATGCTTCGTTGCGATGTTATGAAAGCCAGTTGTTCGGGAAAAAAATATATTTGGAGCTACATAAATATTTTTTTTCTCCAAATATAATACATTTCTAGCCTCATTATATCCCATTTCAGTTAGTGAGAGCTTACGAAATTCGTATTTTTTGTAGCAGATAATGCTTTCAGGTGAGTCGAAATACCGGGCACATTAGCATAAAAACTAAATAATTAGTGACATTCAAATGATAGAGCTTCAACGTCAAACAGCTCAGATGACTTTAAACAGAGATCCGTAGAATTGTTATATGAATATTTCCTCAAGCCATGTATATATTCTCACATAAATATAACACAGCAATATTCCATTAAATTCGATCTAAGCACTGCTGGTTGTTAAAATATTAATTTTTAATTAATCTACAATTTAGAACATATGTTGAAAATATTTTAATAATATTAAAAACAGCAATTTTCTCATTTGGTTTTATGAATATAAGGTATTGTATCACAAACGTCAATAGTTCCCTAGTTTGGTTGCATTGATATAAAATATTACACTATCACAAATGCATAACACAGAAAAACTTTGTTCGAAGATAAAGTTGAAAATGCATAATTTGGTATAAATAACCGACATATCATAGAACCGCAAATATGTAACACACTGACACAGGTAATGTACTAACTAGTCATGTAATTCTACGTGAGTGAGTGAAGAATTTTGGGTGACTTTAACAGTGACTTTAACTTGAGAGCCGATGACGATCATTGAGGTGATTATAGTGCATCGCCGGAATGAAGAAGCAGGGGAAACGGAAGATCCTCGAGAAAACCTGCTGACGATTGGCATCATCCTGTAATAAACCTGCATACGAAAATCCGTGAGATGGACCGGCCTCGGATTGAAACCATTTCCCCTTGGTGGGAAGTAGAGCACGCAAACCGCTTAGGCACCACAGCCCCCGTAATTCTACGTGTTTGGCTACTTGGGTCCATAAGAATAAAACTGCAGCAGTACAAGGACATAAGACATGACTGACGTGGCCATGGAGGGAATGATTGGCAGGTCCAGAGTGAAAAAGCCAGCTGCTGTGAACACCAGCTCCTTGCTGGATATCTGGTCTGACAACTCCTTCAGCTGCACTCGTGCCTCCTCGTCTATTCCTGGCTCCAGGATCAGGTCCTGAACTACGTCTCCTGTGCTCCTTGCAGCTCTGACAGTGGCGTTGCTCACACAGATGATCAACACAACTTCAGTGATGAAGATCGCTGCCCACATAAAATTTACTGCAACCTCGCCTTTTCTGGACAAACCAAGTGTCATATCTGAATCTGTGAATATTGAAATCAGAGCCATTGATGTGAAAAAAATAAATTCTATGAATGCAGACAAGATGACAAACAAAATCAGTACACCATATGATGAGTTAATCTGGGACACGATGTGACTGAGACAATTGTAAACTTTCTTTAAGGCCAAAGCATTTTGTATGTGAAATAAATGTGCGGTTTTTTGTTCTGTTTTTATTGTTTCACGTATGTTTGTCACCATAATGTCAAGTCTTTCGGAATGCAAACGAAAAGTGTTTTCTGAAGCGTTTCCTCTCTTTTGAGAAATTCTTCTGTAAGAATCAACATTATTTATTTTTTTCTTGTGAAAAGTATCATATAGTTGGGTATTCAAGAGATTAAACCGCTGCCTTACAAGAAGTACTACATTTGTGTAGTTGGCCACCACGGTAGTAATTATAAAACTACCTACATAACCAAACAAATCTAATGGATTTAATTCAAATCCAACCAATACTGACTGTTGAATTGCTGAAATAAAAATAATTACTACATACGCACATGCAAGACACAATTTCGTGCATTTAGCCCATTTCCTGTAGCATTCGCCCGCGTTTCTGACTAGAGACTCATCCACAAATACAAATCTCTGTAATATATCCTGACGGTTTTTGTTATTCAGACACATCCCTATTAATCCAACAGAAGTGGTGACAGCACCATTCACGATGAAAATTAAGTGCGATATTTGTCTCAGTTGCTCTGATATATCAAATTTGTGTTTAACTATTAAGTACGCATATACTACTGTAGAAACTAAGGTCACCGTGACAACAATGACGGTATAGACAGTGGCTATGGCCGACCTCTTGAGGACGGGCATGCTGCTGCCATCTTCTTGAACCTCTGTGGTTACTGTAAATGTTTCAAGACCCAGCAGTTTTGAGGCAGTTGTAGTAGGCTCTAGGCAAATGGTGAAGTCTGCTTTCTCTGCTGATACTGCTGAGGCTGGAACACACCAAGCAAATGTATAAGTCATATTTAATGNGTGGTGAAGTCTGCTTTCTCTGCTGATACTGCTGAGGCTGGAACACACCAAGCAAATGTATAAGTCATATTTAATGCTTTTGAATTTAGGCTCTGATCATATTTCATAACGTACACTACGACTTCGCATTACAACACTGTTTTTATTGAACTCTTAAGTCAGGTATTTATTGTAGCATGTACCAAACATATGTTTTTGGTTTGCCTAAGCACAACGATTCCCTTGTCGAACTGGCCTCATGAACTTTACCTCTCGAGGGCTACATTTTTAACATCAGTTCAGAGTTCTGGTGGCTGTATGTAGCATATNGGCCTCATGAACTTTACCTCTCGAGGGCTACATTTTTAACATCAGTTCAGAGTTCTGGTGGCTGTATGTAGCATATTAAACACGCATGATTCATGAAAATGAAGAAACAGAAATTTTGAAGCGTTTTTTTAACATATTTCATAATGTGCTTTTATTACGTAAAATTACGGTTTGAATTTAATTATTTTGCACCTGTTTAATTTCGCATGTCAATAATTAAAACAAAACAGAATTTAAATATATCTTATTTTAATAACACAAAAAGGAAAAAACCACTATATATTTACCTCAGTAGATACCGTAAATACATGTTTGTTAATGAACTTGAAACTTTCAAAAAATACATTTTGGGTCCACATTTATACGCAGTTCTTATCCTTCCACCATAAGTACATTTAATATTTCAATTGACCACAATCGTCGATCATGTTTAGATGACATTGTCAGGAACATATTTGTGTTGTCGATATTAACACAAACATTTGCATATAAAACGAAGAGATGTAAAAGGAAACGTGTTCCGTGCTACAAAAACTATAAATATATACATCAGTTTATAAACTACGTAATTAGAGAGACCCACTACGCTCACGTGTGAATATACATTACTGCCCGCACGACATGTATTGTGCAAGTTAAAATATAGGCATTCACCGCGCCAAAGTTATTTTATAATGATCCATTTCGAACATGGTTGAATAAGCACAAATTGTATGTATATAAATTTTCACTTTGAGGGATAATTTGTGTTCATTTATTGTATAAGTTTAATGAGCAATTGCAGCATTTAAATAAATGTAATAACCAGCTTATATTCTTTTACATTTAAGAAGCTACAAATAGTAAGTGTATGATTGTAAAGTGTTTTGGTGAAATAAATCTGCCTAAAAAAGACAAAAGTTTTACCTTGAGACGTCTGTAGCAACGTTTGTGGGCGATCGTGAGGAGGAAGAGTACGTCCTTGCTCGCTCCAGACAAGACTCTGCCTGGAAGACATTCTCCTTGGACTCACTCCAGCCACGGCACGCCTGCAAACCCACACTTATACAACACGTGACACACACAGCTGATGTTGCAGTTGTGTTGTCTATTACATAATAATGGTAANTACACTTATACAACACGTGACACACACAGCTGATGTTGCAGTTGTGTTGTCTATTACATAATAATGGTAACACTCAACATTTTATGATCCAGTAATCGATCTCTGAGTTGGTAGAAATATTTATTTAATATGACTATCCTTTAACATTGTTTTATTTAATTCAAGTAAAGATTTAACCGCAAATATGCGCAGGTATAAACATTCATATAAAGTATATATTATAATTTTATAATAATCACAAGTTACAATTATAAATTGACATATGTACATGCTTGCACATATCGTCACGTTAATAAGCAAATTCCATATACAAAACCAAAAAGAAATGGTATGAAATCCCCTTAATTTTGTGGAAACATACAATTTGTATATATTGGTAAAATAAGTTAAATAAATAATTAATTGAAGTAAATAATGCATTTTCACAATTATCGTATGATCAAAATCAATGGAAATAAACGTAAATATTTGTTAACCGTAATTTACAATACGGGCTAGTGTGGAGATACGTACCATACGTACTACAATATCTTATGTATTACTTTTTATGTGCGTAAATAAGATAAATTTATTTTGTTAAATATGTGTTTCTAATATTTGGGAACCTGCTCGAGGGAATATGTTCACGGCATTCGTCAATGAACTCTGCAATTTTCATATTTTTTTATTTATCGTAGCTTTCTTAAGGTTACATTTTATTTGTTTCTCAGTGTGCTTCTCTTAATAATGTTTTGTGAAGCTCTCCTAAATAGTAGATAGAAAAATGGATATGGCGTACCTACTTACCAACGTGATGCTTATGTGGTTATTGGGAACATCAAGTTGGTCATTATATGGCGTTCCGGTGTTTACGATTATTTTATTAATTTTCAGAACTGTACTTTTTTTTGGAGGTATCTGAAATAATAGTAAAAAACTTAATAATGGGGACTACTGTATCTTCAAAATAAATTTCAAAACTTATATTTTTTTTTAGGTTTTAAATTTTTTTTATAAATTCGTTCAGTTTAACCTAGTTGATACATTCCTATATCGATCAAAATATTTTCTCATGTTATGATAAAGTGAAAAAGTATCTTCGGAATTGGATACGCAGTGTACTTGTATTTCAGTTTTAAATTTTGAGATAACATTTGAAGGCTATACAGTTAACGTTGCAACCTCCACACATTTGATGCAAATTTTTGAATCCTATTGAGTTTACCGTTCTAATCCTGTGTGAAGAAAAATATTTCAGATGCAATCATAATTCATTTCAAAATAANATCCTATTGAGTTTACCGTTCTAATCCTGTGTGAAGAAAAATATTTCAGATGCAATCATAATTCATTTCAAAATAACAAAATTAAGTTTTCCTTATCAAAAATTAAAGTTCAAATTTATATATACACACTTATATCTGAACGAATGTTACTTACCAGATGATTAGGTATTTTAATGAAATAATCAGAGGTATCTTGTCATTACACCATACATGTTACCAAAATATAAACATGAATACGTTATGTGTTGTACATGTTTGAGGAATGAGCCTTGACATTTTTCTTTTCGTCTAGCATTTTGGCTGAATTCATANGCGTTATGTGTTGTACATGTTTGAGGAATGAGCCTTGACATTTTTCTTTTCGTCTAGCATTTTGGCTGAATTCATATAAATGTCAAAGAACTAAGGAAGAAAAGTTTACAATCAATGAGCCAATTAGCCGTTTATCACGAACTGCTTAGAGCTGAGGTAAGCGTGGAGGTATGGTATACAATAATTAAAAATAAATAATTATTATTTAAAATTTGGTTATGTTATATTTTTTTAATTGAATGTCTGTTTTTTCTAATATATTTGCCATTGTAATTACGTAAAATTCGTAAAAGTCATGTGTCGAAGTGAGCACGAGCTGCTCAAGGGGAAGCTATAATTAAGTATTCAGGTTTTTTAAAGTAAGTTATATAAGTTTACGTCAGCGGTTCTTCTGTAGTTTGATTATGTTCAGTCAAAGTAAGACTGAAATATTTTACTGTTATAATATAAATTTATGAATTGTATTTTGGCGACAATAGTTTTTTTTTTTTTAGGTATTTTTGAGCTTTGGCCTATCTGAGTTTAGTTTTAAATATATATTGAGGTGAAAGAGAAACATATTTAGGGTGTCTTTGAAATGTGATTTAAATGTATTTGTAACATGTCTAAAGTAAAAAAATGTATGTTTTAATTTTGAAATTTTCTTAAAGACTTTGTTTGTGGGGCTAATATGTGAGTGATGCTTAACGAGATTGGTGTTCCCAAAAAACATAAAGTTCAAGAATAAGTGACACGATAGTTGCAAGACTAGTATAAATGTTGAATATCTGGTGCCTGATAGAGTATTTTCTCTAAGCGTCTAGGTAATTTAGTGTGAGTGACCAAAGTACATGATTTTCTGAATAAGTTTTTTAATTTTAATAAAATNCTAAGCGTCTAGGTAATTTAGTGTGAGTGACCAAAGTACATGATTTTCTGAATAAGTTTTTTAATTTTAATAAAATTCAGCGTATGAAAACAGGTTTATTAAACAATGTGAGTTATTTATTGTTTTAAGCAGAGTGATAGTAGAACCTACTTCACTAATAAGGAAAAAACACAGCTAATTGGCATGATCATGATGTCAGAGATGCATCCTATTGCTGCAAATAAATAAAACGTAATACGCGTATTCTGTAAGCAATTATTATTATGTAGAGTACTGTACCACAATCACTCAAAGCGAGTTGATATAGAAACCAGAAGTACAGTATTACAACATTTGTTCATAGTAATGGCCGTTGACGTGGTTGCACGGCGGCATACAGTACCGCTGTACTCGAGGCAGCACACGTGGCTGTGGTGATGGTTGTCATCGTCTACTTGACTTTGCCACGTGGTTCTAGCAGCAGCGCATTAATACTACACACTTCCCTGCCATTCTGTTATGGACACACGATGCACTGTTTACCCGCGAGGGCATCTTCAACAACAAGGGTGCGTATGGCGTTTTATTAGTAGCAAAACGATGTTGTTCCAAAACCATGTTTAATAAATCAAAACTCTTTTCTTGACACCGACTTGCATTACCCAAGAAATTTAAAATCAATTGAAAAAAATGTTGTATATTATTGTTGTCACGTACCGGTACGTAACAATCTTTTAAGTCCATACACGTAAATATAAGAAAATAAGTTTCAATTTGTACTAACCATTATGATAAAGCCTAATTTATTTAAATTATGACCTGTCCCACTTCACGCATTATTTTACTAGCAACAGGAAAGTAAATGTAATAAAATCAAAATAAATATAGGTATTAAGTGTAAAAAGATGATTGAAAAAAATTTAATTATTTCTGATCAATACCAATGTTTAATACAAACATGCTTAACGCATAAAATTTTCTCATAAATGTGAAAGAGAAATCTTAATTCATAAGTAAATTTCACATATAAGTTTAAGTATACGGCACTCCATTAAGGCGGCCAGTCAGTGAGATTGAGGTTGAGGGTAAGTACAATGACCTCCTTACCGACTTTAGCTTCCACAGAAGGGCAACATGTTAATATCTCGTATGCCATGCTGACAAATAAGGTCACGGGGTTTGACGTAAATTCAGGTTGTGGGTAAAACGGTTGGTAAGGCCACTGATAGCCAATGGTGCTGCAGGTGTTGTATCTCCCTGTCTGTAGCTGTGGTACTGTCACGGGCGAGGGCTCTCGCAATCTACCTGCACTCGCCGACAGTCTAACCCAGGACCACACACGTCAGGGTATAGGTGCATTCAGCATGTCTGAAGCCGACCGTTTTAAATATTTTTAATTCAAGTTTTTAAAATATACCCTGGAAATTGTTATTTAAATATTTTATTAATTTTTGTAGAATTATTTAATTCAATATTCTGTAAACTAAAAGCACTTTCATTTTATAATTTTTTTTGTATCTGGAATTTACAAAAATGTTCTGCTAAATACCTCCAGAAGCAAGGTTAAAGCCACCCAACGTCCAAACACTCCCCTTGGTCAGTTTCATAAACACTGTCGTCGAAATCCAGTGATGTGAATGTAACTATAAAGACACTGCCCTTGAGATCTGCACTTGCGTCCTTATGTATATACTACAGACGTTCGAGCAGTAACGAATGGAGTAAAACACACATTATTGATATTGTGCAAAAATATAACATAAGACTGAGTATCGTAAAAAATATCGTTGTAATAAACAAAAATTACAAATTTTACATCGTGAATATCTACTACAGTATATATGTATATAACCTCTTTCCCAGATGGATATACACTGGTTTAGGATCGAATGTTACTGATACCGCCAAGTAAAATAAACGACTTCCACTTCTCAGCGTATAAGTCGCTGCTGGATAGAAAACAAACTGGCATTTGATAGTAGTATATCGATTTNACGACTTCCACTTCTCAGCGTATAAGTCGCTGCTGGATAGAAAACAAACTGGCATTTGATAGTAGTATATCGATTTTTAAAGGCGATCGTATTATTTCTGAAATTGCGAGTTAGTAACTACCGGAAAGGTAATGAATAATAGGGACATAAATAACATTTACACAAAAAGAAGTTAGTGACACAAATAACAAGCCTACTTTTCTCNACGACTTCCACTTCTCAGCGTATAAGTCACTGCTGGATAGAAAACAAACTGGCATTTGATAGTAGTATATCGATTTGTAAAGGCGATCGTATTATTTCTGAAATTGCGAGTTAGTAACTACCGGAAAGATAATGAATAATAGGGACATAAATAACATTTACACAAAAAGAAGTTAGTGACACAAATAACAAGCCTACTTTTCTCNATAATGAATAATAGGGACATAAATAACATTTACACAAAAAGAAGTTAGTGACACAAATAACAAGCCTACTTTTCTCAATATGGATGCAGTTAATTTTTAAATAATTTCTTAAGATGATTTGGAAGGAAGGACTTGTGTTCTCTATGAAAGCAATAACTTTTGAAATAAAACCAGAAAATTGTACAACAGTAGTGAGACAATTACAAATATATACATGCCTTACCCGGGACTTGAACCCAGAAACCTCACACTATAAGTAAGCTTGCATTCCACTGCATTACGGAGATCATTTTCGGAGAATCAACCTCGGATTTTATCAGTTTAATGTTTCGAATGATTAGGTTTTTTAACCTTAAATATGTGACACAGCTACATAAAACATGCAAGTTTACATAGAGTACCGTAGTGCTACTTGTGCGAGGAATTTGACGGTAATCGGTTGTTTGGTCCTTGAGATATGATATTAAAAAAAAAAAAATGTAATACCATTGTAAAAAATTGCTACAAAAAGATGATATATATTGCGATGCTACTGATATATGTTGTCTACATACAAATATTAGTTTAATTTTGTTAAATTGTTTGGTAAAAATATACGAATATTACGTAATTTTTTTCTGAAACAGCCATGTAGAACATTGTTTTCTGACTCCTTTAAATATTGAAAGTTTACATTGCCATCCATAGCATTTATTGTGTGCACAATTTGATACAACTTTATTTGGAATGTTCCAGTGTAACATTCGGTGGAAATTGATTGATTTGTAATCCACACAAAGTATAAAACATCCATATTTTCCCCGCGGTGATCTTTATAAATTGAGGAAAAAATGGCAATGTAGTAGCAATTCGGATGATTATGTGATCCCAATATACAAATTTAAACTAAAATANAATTGAGGAAAAAATGGCAATGTAGTAGCAATTCGGATGATTATGTGATCCCAATATACAAATTTAAACTAAAATAGATTACATGGTTTTCTAGATATCGCCCACAAAACTTAAATTATTTCATAGCTGCCTTTCTGAAAATAAAAGTCTCCTAATAAAAAAAATACGTTAATTAATATGGCCTACCACGGTTTAACAACTTCGCCAAATTTTGTAAAATTGGGTTGATTGTTTCCCGAAATATGAGATAAAATCCTTATTTTTTATAGGTAGCATTATCTTCCAAAATTGTATTGGCAATGAGGCTCTGCTTAGACAAATTTGATGGTTGTAATAGGTACTGCCAGCTTAAAAAATTTATTTCGAAACAATTTCGTTAGTAAAATATACTGAGATGAAATATTTATAAAACCCGTATTTTGAAAATACGTGCCTGGCCTACATAAAACATACCAGTTAACACCGCCTGTTTCAGTACTATTTATTTGCAAAATTTGCAAAAATATGTATATTGTTTCCCGAGAGATTAAAAATAAATATATATTCTCGCATGACACTATCATACAAAATAGCGGACAAAAGACACTCGATGTACATACAGCAGACAGATGTTATATATGCTGCAAGGATACAAATTTTGTTGGATTTGATTACAGGTTTCGACCATAAAGCATTCTAAGCTAAAAATGTCTAAATGTCCACCATTTTGAAAATAAATACCTGACATGCTTAAAACATACTGTTTGTGTTCATGGTTATTACTACGAAATTTCGTGAAAATGTTTTTTTGGGGGTATATAAAATATTGCATTATCATTCCCCAAAAGGGTGTTTGTTATTATGACTACGAGTCTGGGAACTATAGTGGTGACGTCCAATCCACTTCCCCCTCACGACGTCGCACCGGCATTGCTTTGGGGCGTCCCAAATTGCGGACACTTGGATGCCCCTCCGACGTCGCTGCTACGTCATGGTGACATTCGTAACGTCACTGCAATGTCCCCCACTGTTTGATGGGATATAGCATCAACGCGTTTTCAATTTCGTCGTGCTGTATGGGTATTAAAATTGTTTAAATTTGGCCATATTTGGAGACCATTCAATGGAAGTTCTAGATATTTACTTTTCACTTAATTTCTTATGTTTGTACTGCATTAGTTGCCATAGTTCTTAATTTTATTAGATATTATTATAAACAAATTAACAAATTTTGTGTGTTTTTTTGTTGTGCAATTTATGTGTAAAAACATTATTTTTTCAAATTATTTTGGTTTCCATTTTTCAATTTTTATTACATTTGTTTCGTTCACATTATATTTGGTTAAATTTCCGTTTTTAACAATTATATTCACTCCTTTTTATCCTATTCATTCCATTTTATTACATTTTGCCTGCATTCGTTGTTTTCCTATAAATATATTTTGTTTTAAACCAATTTTAATGCAAGGGTAAGTAAAAAATGTCAGTTCATGTCTTATAAACTTCTGTAGGTTGGCAGTATTGCATAGTTCTCTTGCAAGTCACGTGATGCATTCGATTGTAAACACGTCAGTAAGCTTTGCACTGTTGCTCAGTAAACATTGTCTTTACGTTCAAATTGATACCTGCCGAATGCTGAAGTTTGGAAGTAGGTATTGATTCTGCTCTGCGGCGTGAGGCGCCAGCACTTGATGCTAGCCCTCAGTGATAGGGCGTATAAATACGTCGACACTGTTGTCTCTAGGTCCAATTTACTAATAACATACACTATACTTGTGAGTTCATATAATCGAGTTTTATTGTTGCTTGAACAGGTTAACTGGTACATGAACTCACGAGACAAAATTCCCCTCCCCTTTTTCTATGTAGGCTACGTATGGTTTGACGCCGCGACTGGCGTCTTGGGGGGGGGGGGAAGATTCTTCACACTTGGTGTAGAACTACTTATCTGACACTGCTGCGCTGTCTTCCCTCGGCTGGCGGCTTGGTGGGGCGTCCCGACGCCTGGCCTCGAAGTTCCTCATTCTCGGGTCCACGCAGGACTCTGCGTTTGACGACGTCGGACTGGCTTTTCTCGGATGCTTCCCGCCGCACGTCCCGCTTGACGGCCTCCGACTGAGGTCCACGTCTTGATGCATTTGGCGAACTCGTTTTCTCTCGGCTCCCGGTACACCCTTCTCGTTTGACGAAGTCTGACTGACTTTTCTCGGATTCTTCCCGCCGCACGTCCCGTTTGACGGCCTCCGACTGAGGTCGACGTCGTGATGCATTCTCGATCCTCGACTGACTCCGACTGACTGACTGACTGCTCGATCCGCGACTGACTGACTGACTGACTCGTTCATCGCACTGGCTTCGTCCGGCTCCGACCCGGACGCCTCGCTTCAGGTCCCCCGACTGACTGATTCGACGTCTCTCAACTGACTGCCCTGTTGCTCCCCCCTTCACGTGGTTTTGTAGCGTCCATCACCATATTCAACTTCCCCCGTCTCTGCACGTGGTCCGGGGTGCTTGTCGTCCCCCTGGGTCATAAAACACGTGGCCGCTGCTCGTGTGGTCCGCAGCCGGCCTGGCGTCGTCCCTTGGTTCTGGCCTGGAAGTTTATTGTCCCGTTCTGCACGCACGTCCGCTAAAAGCTCTCATGGTTTATTGCGGTACAAGCCCGGGACAGACGCAGCTGGTGGTGGGATCTCGGTGTCCCTTGGGCAGCTGCAAAATGCAGCTGTGTCCGCGCCCTGGTGCCTTCCGTTGTCTCCGGATGTCGTCTGCACGTGCAGGAACAGTTGCACGTGCAGAAACCTTTGGTAGGGTGCCTTTGCAGCTGCGAGGCTCCTGGCGTCACTCTGCCGGCACGTCCACAAAACCCTTAATCCTTATTGCGGTCGTACGCCCGCGAGCTTCGCCAGAGCGTGTGTTCTGACGAATAAAATATAGGGACGCAGAATGCGTCAAAATAACCGCAACTTTGTATCCAGGGGAGCTTTTACTTTGACCTGTAACCTTGGCCTTGACTCTGTGTGCTTAACTATGAGTAATATAATTACCAAAAAATTAAAAATATGCAGAAAAATTTTGAAACTCCACATATATTATAAAAATTTAATGAAATAAAAAATTGTAAAACATAAAAAAAAATATTCAATAATGGGCATTTAGGAGGTCCGGGGTTCGATGTCAGGTGGATCGAATAAGCTCCCTATACGACCGACCCTCGCCAGGTCGGTCAGTGTCCATCTTGTCAGCTACGTTATATTTGTATGACATCGACCTTGACGCTCATCCGTAACCTTGGATGGCCTTGTAGTAAAAAAANTGTCAGCTACGTTATATTTGTATGACATCGACCTTGACGCTCATCCGTAACCTTGGATGGCCTTGTAGTAAAAAAATTATAAAGGTTCCAAAAAATTTAAATATTGGAAAAAATTAAAATTAAATAATAAATTACATCGATGACTCCGGCCACTATATTGGCTGTCAATGACAATGACTCCAATGATCTTTAAACAACTACTCCTGAAGGAATTTTATAAAACTTGAATGATTTCATAAAAATTGGTAAGCATATTATTTTAATTACTAACAACCCTATATGAATTATCGGTGACGTTGACCATTATCCTTGACATTGATATTGTACCTATTTCCTTGAGTAATTTATAAAACCAAAAAATTTCAATTATTATTAAATTCTCAAAGATATGATAAAAGCATTAAAAAGTATTTAAAAAATATGGGAATTTTATTTAAAAATATTATTTAAAAATTTAATAAAAGGAATTAAATTTCAAATGCAAAAATATTTAATATTTTATTTCTTGATGGACGACTGGAACCGACCTTTCTCCATGTTATTATGGAACCTTATCATAATAATATTAAATCCAAAACCTCTATCGATGTCCTTGAATAACCTTAAACTCTAAAAAATCGTATTTTGTTTATAATAAAAATTTTACATACATTAGTATATATAGAATTATAAAAAAAATTGTACCCTTCATTGAAAGGTACAACTAATGGATTCAGCTGTACCCTGCTTACACGAGGAATCCATCGCATCATGTACTTGGCATCTTACTAGTACTCTGCCATCGGCGTGTTACAATTGGAACATTGACTGATCCGTCCTAGTGATGTTTTCCCAAGCATCGAGGTTTCAGTGGCTATGTTCCCGTACACAGTAGTCGTTGAGCCTTGACGTGAGGTGAGAAGATGAACAGTAGTAGTATTAAATTGATTGTTGTAGAATCTGGTAGGCCGTATTGACACTTCGGAAGGCGCCAGGCTATATAATAATATGGTATTGTTAATAAGCAAAAAGGAGAAATGTTTACTAGTAAATCTAGTTGTATCATCTCCCTTTTGGCGGACATTTTAGAGCCAGCAGCTGCGAAGTATTTGCATCTGCTGGCTAGTATGTTACTGCCGGAAGCTTTTATTATAGAATTCCCTGAATGCACTCAAAATTACTGGCTGCTTGCAANTCCACTCAAAATGACTGACTGCTTGCAAAGTTATTCACTAATGAAATTAATATACCGAAAAGTTTCATTCTTTATGTAAGTTAAGGGGTTGAAATTTCGTCCCTGCTCCAAATTTGGAAATGTGTCCGAGTATGTTGGAGGAACAGTGTATATTATTTCGGTTGCTTTCCTGGCCTNTACAGTTTATTTCGGTTGCTTTCCTGGCGCCGATGTTACCCGACTTCAATCCTATGGAACAACTGTTACAATTGCAGGGGACAGAATTGTAGTATTTGACATCTTGTTATTGATGTGTGTTGGGTTATTTCGTTAAAAGGACGGAGGGTTTACATGGCGTGGCAAGGCGTGTTGTGAGCCNTCCAAATTTGGAAATGTGTCCGAGTATGTTGGAGGAACAGTGTATATTATTTCGGTTGCTTTCCTGGCCTCGATGTTACGTTACTTCAATCCTATGGAACAACTGTTACAATTGCAGGGGACAGAACTGTAGTATTTAAACTCGTGTTATTGATGTGTGTTGGGTTATTTCGTTAAAAGGACGGAGGGTTTACATGGCGTGGCAGGGCGTGTTGTGAGCNGTGTTATTGATGTGTGTTGGGTTATTTCGTTAAAAGGACGGAGGGTTTACATGGCGTGGCAAGGCGTGTTGTGAGCCAAGCATGTTCAACAACAGACAGCAGCACGTTGGTCTTCCTCTTGATCATATCTATATAAAAGTTTATATCTTCAAGCGCCCAGTAATAAAACTAATTTTTAAGATATATAATAATAATAAAATCATATTTAGCTTTAAAATGTTTTTGTTTCTAGTAAATTATTCTTAATAATTTGTATACTGATTATGGTAGTTAAATGANTATTTAGCTTTAAAATGTTTTTGTTTCTAGTAAATTATTCTTAATAATTTGTATACTGATTATGGTAGTTAAATGACACACTGTTACATATTGTAAGTTAGTGGCCAACATAGGAAAATTATTAAGTAGGAAAAATAATAATTTTCTTTTCATATTTACTTAAATATTAGTTCATATTGATTTTCATGAAAAATATTGCATATAACATTTGGTATTTCTCGTTGCAATCAGGACACCAAAAACTATCTTATGGTGCGTAATTATACTTGAAAAGTAAATTATTTAATTCAACTTCAAAGTAACATTTCATGTTTAAAATATTTGATTTTAAGTACTATATATATATATTGCATGGTCATTTCGATTTGTAAGTTGGTCTTATTTTATATTATTAGACTTAGATCAATCTGAGTTTTAGATAAACACTGAAATATCAAATGGACAAGCCTCTCGTGGAAATGTAACAGTGGAAATATGTTACTACAATTGACGCATAATATAAGTTTCTGAGAAATACCAGGACTCCGCAGATATGTAAATGTTAGCCAGACTGTGAAATTATTGTAATCACAGGGTCTCTAACCATGCGAGCTATGAATAAGTGATAATGAAGTATACATATTACGACATACCTCCTTATAGCTTATTCCTTAGATATACTGGCCGGTAACGAGGTGCTGTGCATGCAGTAACACAGTAACGCAGAGACGTATGTAGCTTCCTCCCTGCAACGACAGCCTTCTTAATGCGAATGCAGGACAATATTACAAGGGCAAAACCCATCACCTCGTCTCTCTCACGACAGTAACAATTTGTACGTCACGAGTTCCGACGGAACACGTCTACCAAGTGTCTTGTTAGAGAACGACATATTGATTTTTGAACCGTTACTACTCTCTAGCAGAATACATTATTACTCTTTCAGACTTACGTGTTTCCTAAGTTTGCCTGCTTCCATCGATTAGTTATTTATAGTCCTCGCAGAATAGTGTCGTTACTTGGTAACCTAGATGAAATAATGGGAAGTGTTAAGAAATTTTACATGTTATCTATTTAGAATATGGGCAGAATCCAGAAATATTTAAAGATTCTNTAATGGGAAGTGTTAAGAAATTTTACATGTTATCTATTTAGAATATGGGCAGAATCCAGAAATATTTAAAGATTCTCCATGCATACATATGTGTTAATAAGCACACAGATTCATATATTAAGACGCACTGCCATATATTTGTTACTCCATTTTGTGAATAATTGGTAGCAGTAGAATTAAACTTGGCACATACAAGGAAAGATATAGAACAAATGACCGATTTCAACTTAAAAAAAAAAAGGAGCTCTTCGATTGGAACAAATTGTGCAGTTTAAATGCACGTTTTAAATGGACACATGGAGCCANAAAAAAAAAAAGGAGCTCTTCGATTGGAACAAATTGTGCAGTTTAAATGCACGTTTTAAATGGACACATGGAGCCATACAATTTATCGTGGAATCATAGTGATATCTACTGCTATCCTCTGGAACATCGATCCATTAATGTTGCAAAAGTCGTTTGAAGACTTCCAGAGTCGTAAAAGATTGAATCTGCTCTCCCAGCTGACTCCACACATGTTCTACAGGCGACACTTGTAGACCGGCTTGGTCAAGGAAGTGTGGCAAAAACATGTAGGCAGTCCCGTGAACCCGTGCAGTATACTAGTACACTATCCTGTTTGGAAATAGCGTGCTGGAGCCGGGCCATGCAGTGAAGCACACTAGGCCGGAGAATATCCTGAACCAATATTATCCTGATCACTTTTAGGTAAGGATGAGTATTGCAGCATATCTCACTCAATACTATGACGTCACAAGTTCTATCCATGTGTCGTTCAACATTTAAGTCTCGATTTCTGATCGGTCCAGTGCCCTGCTATACTCGAGATAGTTGTCGTCCATCTCCCGATGGAAAATGAATACGCCACTATAGACTATTGTTATACTCGACGCCGTTGTGAACAACCTGTCAAAACATTACATATGAAGTAGGCCACAGGTGAGTTTGATTAACTAAGAAACCACAACAGCGAGCCGTATTGGAATGTCTAAACTGTCATAGCAATGTGCAGAGAAGACCAGAAAATGTGGGTCCATCAAACATCAGGATATTCAAGGATAAGTATAACAAACAATATGCAGACTCCGCCTCTAGTGCACAAACGCAGCCAATCACAGCGCATTACGTCAATCCACACACGTGAAGGGCGCGAAGAGTGAACTGGCTGCGAGGATTGTCGTCGGGACAGTCGGCGATTGTCAAGGGGCGAGGTCAGCTGCTGGACCAGGTGCGGCGACGTCCTACCTCGGGGCGGCGAGGCCAGAGTGTGAGACCGGGTGAGATACCTCTTTATCACGCTCTCTCTCTCTAACCTAATTAACCTTCCTAACCTTCCTTTTTTCCTTGTCCCGAGGTCTTAAATTTTATGTAACAATTTAATATTTGCTGAAAATGGAAATTAATACTTTATTTACTACATCTTTAGGTCACCTTCTTCTTAGCTTACCATTCTACAAAACACTATCATTCCTTTTCATGTTCTTATTATGAGTGGAGTCAGCTCATAACACTATGCATAATCCATCCTCAACATTTCATGTCACCTAATAACAAAGGATCTGCAAACTCTGATGCCGTAGTTGTAATGGCAATTGATGTCGACGTCAGCAGTTGCCTCGCAGTCGTAGAGGCAGGAGCATGCATCACTTGTGATGTCACTGCATGTNATGTCGACGTCAGCAGTTGCCTCGCAGTCGTAGAGGCAGGAGCATGCATCACTTGTGATGTCACTGCATGTCTTCTCTTATATAAGTCGTTTGCCTTCTTTACAATTCTAATGCCAGATAGTTCCATTAAATACGAACGTAATACTGAAACACAGTATAAAAATTAAACCAATTACAACTTTAATGTGCAGGAGACATGGCCATAATGTATTGTTGTCAGAGACGACAATCCTGCTCACGGGCAGGATTTTCTATTATAAATGTATACCTGCGAGAGTTTGTACACTCACAGAATGAGTAATCAAATCTACACATTGTGGGGACAAATTTTACCGATATTTTACTATTTCTCGCAAGACCTTGTAAGTAGGTTTTCTCAGAATTATCCTACATATTTTCTTTACATTTATAAATGTATGACAGATGACTTACTGTGAGTATAAGCTGGACAAGTTACTAGAGCAATGTCAGAAAAGATCTGGCAATTAGAAGGATCGCTTGCGATGCAGGACAATCGTGTTTTCGACGTCTGCAGAGTGCAGCACTCTATACACGAAAGTGGCCGTTATAGAGGATATAACGATATGACAAATGCATTGAATGTACCTGTTAAATTGAAATTTTGCGTTTGTTTACGTATTTATTTAGCCAAGAATAATGAATATTTCAGGATGTAGTTAAATTGCATAAACTTATCGTTTATCTAGGGGTTTCTATATAATAATTTTTAGAATGTTTTGGAAATTACGATAATATTTGTTTAGCAAAATTTTAATGATATTAATAAGCCTCTGCATGGTGTATAGTTACGCCAGTATTTATCATAGCATATTAAAATATGTTTCATGTCAATAATTATAAAGCAACGCATATTTTCGGTAATCGCCCAAAAATATCTGAGAACTGCATTTCTGAGATTACAGAGTATGTCAAAACATTATTGAATAACGTGTCTTGGTATTGATATTTTTTATTTTTTTAGCGTTCTTTACGAAAGAAAGAAAGGATTATGTGATGTTTGTCCTGTTTGTGTATGTTTGTAAGTGTATATGTGTGTGTCTCTTAGTGTGAGTGTTTTTAAGATAGAATGCGAGGACGAACGTATAAATATATATATCGGCGCTGCGAGGACCTCGAACAATGCGAGGACCTCGGCCAGGTCCTCGGAGGTATATCTCACGGTTTTCAAGTCTAAGGGACGCAACCGGCCCTGTGGAAAAAATTTTAAATTTTCTCAGCGAGTCCTCAAAACGAAGGTAGAGATTCAAACGCTTAGTGCAGCTAAATTCCGCCAGGAAGTGCTCTTGTCGATTGAGGTTACACACGGATTGTGTGCGGCTAGTCGTCTGCGTATGGATCGCGGACTTTATATTCACTACCTATTTACACAATAATGTGAGCGCCTTTGGTTTCTGTGAGGACATCGCTTCCGGCCAATAAAAAAAAAGTTTGAATTTTAAATTTATTTGTAAAAACCGAGTAATAAAATTATTATAAAGCGTTGATGACTATTTGTTTGTTTTAAAATATTTTTAATATGTAAAAATATTATTAAACTTTTTCTTGCACTAAACGCCTATGTACGATGTCATAACGTTTTTATTACTTTTTCTTTTGGAATTTTTTTTTAAAGAAATTTGGCCCCTTTTTTTAGACACCAACCTTTGATTTATACTTGCGTTAACTAGAGTGTGAAGTGTAACTATTCTCGTATTAGTAAGCCAGAAAAATTGTATCTAACTAGAGTGGCCTAGTTTCTAATCAAAGTGGTGGACAATGCCGTGCTGCGGTAAAGTTTCTCAATTGAGTTTCTGCTTCCCAAGAGTGTCTGTGCCATGTCGTACTGTCAAATAACCATTCAAATAAAGTTATTGAATTAGGATTGTTTGAGATTCAGTTAACTATTAAACTCCAGCAAAATCTTTCACAACCACTGAGGTACTTTCCTTAATTCAATTTATAATATTATTATCCATCCTAGAATGAACCCATTCGTCACAAAAAAATCACTAAGCAATTATCATGTGTGTTGGAAATTACTTAAACCTAATAAAAAATTAAACGGCATTTTACTGGATTTAAACTGGATTTTAGCTTCAATTCATTTCATAAGTTCCCTAAATAATTTGAACCATATTGTTTTTTAATTTTAACTTTTGCGATATTAAAGAAAGAAAAGCAAGGGTGATAAGAGGCACCGAGTCATAATATGGTAAAAAATTATTTGGGTTTTACAACATATGTTGTTGTTTTTTTTTTTTTTTTCAGCTAAACTTCTTGCCGACAGCGTTGTCATTTAAAGCGCAAGTTCTATTTAGTATATCAGGAAAGAAGATAAAATTGGCAATATTTTGTTTAATGGACAGCCGGGCCCGGATTAAAACCCAGAAATTACCGTATGCGAGTCTCGAGATTTACCTCTGCGCCAACACGTTCGGTTGTGGTGTTTATGATCTTATATAAATTGTTCTTTAATTTCCCTGAGTTTGATAGCTGAATTCATATATTAAATGCGTGAGCTTGTCATTAATGAAAGATCTAACTAAACAACATTTATAAAAGCAGAAAAAGAATTAGGTGTTATTTTGCGACAACTTTTAAAACTTAGTAAGCTAAAGACACAAATAGAGCCTACATTAGTTGTGCCGACAAGCAGGTGCACTATATGCTTATCCCAAGAGGACAATCGTATTGTGTGCATTTCGCAAACAGATGAGCTTCGTGTCAGTATGGAGTGTCATGTTGGCTAAGAGCAATTTAATTCCGACGGATAGTTACAAAGATTTCAAAATAAGAAATAAAAATTGGTTTGCATACACATTTCTTATATACTACGAAAAAAATTTTTTAATACTGTGGAATACAACATAAAACCCCAAGCTGAAAGAATTATTAATGACCTCTATTTCGTAAGAACTTACATTTCGCAGTAATGACAGCGTTCCATAGTTGCTAATACGTGCTTTCAAATCATAATGCGTGATACAGAAACTTCTGTATTAAAGAATTAAGGTAGTTTCAAAACTACACTATTAAATAATATGTATTTTTTTGGTGTTATTAATGTTTGTTTACTGTGGTGACTAAGAAATCATTAGAGCACTTCAAACCCCACGGCTAATAACTAGGACTTCAGTGTTCAGTGTTAGTTGAGCTACAAAAACAATGCAATGCCTTCCGAGGACGTGCTCGGAATACACTATGGTTGCAAGAATAAGTTGTTGCGACGACTATCATACGAAATGTGTTTCTCGATCATTCACGTTTTTTTCCAACATTTCTGAAGCCCTTTTAAATGTTTACTTCCATGATATTCCTCTGCCTCATGAAAACAAAAAATTTACCGTTTATAGGAAATTACACCAAAAGGTCAATGCAACGCATTTGTGGGAACACGGTGTAATAATATTTTGCATAAGAACTATTTATAACTATATTTCGCCAAGACGGCTATTTTCTTTTTTTTTTTTTTTTGTGACGTGGCATGTTATATGAAAGTAAGGTTATGTTAACGTAAAATAAAAACTACTGAACCGATTTCGGTCAACCAAACTTCATTATACATTATTCATTGTACACAAATTATTTGTTATCACTTACCTTAAATTATGCTAGGAATAACTAGGAATAACTTCAAATGATTATTCTTTCTTTTTACCAAGGCGATATAAATAAATGTTATTTTGTCGAATATATTAGGTCCGTATATCAGCAATGTCAGTATTTATGAAATATATTTTTTACGAGTAACAACACATACCATCGTAATGTAAAAAACAATAAGTAACTANATGTCAGTATTTATGAAATATATTTTTTACGAGTAACAACACATACCATCGTAATGTAAAAAACAATAAGTAACTATGATATACAGTATGTGCGATTATGTAATGAACATACTTTTCAGCTTAGCGCAAAATGTTGGTAAAATTAGTCATAATTACCCTGGTGTTTAAAAAAAAGCCGTTACGCTTGATTTGAAACAGTTGTAGCATTAAAAATAGTTAACAATTTTATAATTTACTAAAACACAATAAGTTTCCTATGCTTAATCTATTTCACTTGTGATAGCTATATCTAGTTTTCCTGAACAGAAAAGTTAATGGTGTTCTTAGAACTTTGTTATCAGTCTTTTAGTCACATCGTACTTACAATCAAATTTCATAAAATGTTATTCAAACAACGGTACTGGTGGCTTAATGGTTGTTGTATTCAACTCCCACAAATGCAATTTGTGTTTGATCCTNATGTCAGTATTTATGAAATATATTTTTTACGAGTAACAACACATACCATCGTAATGTAAAAAACAATAAGTAACTACGATATACAGTATGTGCGATTATGTAATGAACATACTTTTCAGCTTAGCGCAAAATGTTGGTAAAATTAGTCATAATTACCCTGGTGTTTAAAAAAAAGCCGTTACGCTTGATTTGAAACAGTTGTAGTATTAAAAATAGTTAGCAATTTTGTAATTTACTAAAACACAATAAGTTTCCTATGCTTAATCTATTTCACTTGTGATAGCTATATCTAGTTTTCCTGAACAGAAAAGTTAATGGTGTTCCTAGAACTTTGTTATCAGTCTTTTAGTCACATCGTACTTACAATCAAATTTCATAAAATTTTATTCAAACAACGGTACTGGTGGCTTAATGGTTGTTGTATTCAACTCCCACAAATGCAATTTGTGTTTGATCCTNTTTATTCAAACAACGGTACTGGTGGCTTAATGGTTGTTGTATTCAACTCCCACAAATGCAATTTGTGTTTGATCCTCGGCGGGTTCAAACTAGGCGATGGTAAACTTAAGGGAAGTTGCCTGTGACCTGTGGGTTTCCTCGGATGTATCCCATTTCCTCTGACCTTTAATCCTGACGCAACTCCATCCCCGCCTTATGTTATCCATTTTTCTGGCTAGCCGGAAAGTCAGGCCTTTTTTAAGCAGAGCAACCGACTCCATTGACGTCAGCTCCAAAACCATCCATGTTGACTCTGCATGGGGCATAAACCACTGGTGGAATATTATTATTAATAGTCAAAGAACAAACACAATTTTGTGAAAATGATGTCATTTAAATAATTCATTACAGTCAATTTTCCAAGTGTCTAGCGTAAATAATATTGCTTTACGTAAAAATTTCTGCTGAAGATATTGGATATGTAGTCAAATACAACCGCATTATAATAAGTCTAAACGGGAATAACTTTATTTTAATTATTTCTACGTATGAAAACATTTTTTTCCATTGTGAGTCCTCGCTGGCCGTCTGTGGAAGTGTTGGCTCTTGCGTCACTTCCTTAGAATTCGTAATCGGCCACAGAGTAGTGCAAGTGGTTCCAAGCCCACTATAACCAGGTGGTACCGCCTTCTTAATCCTTTATTTGTTTAAATCACTCGAGGTAAACCCTTCTCCTGCCTATGTATTATAAGATCTCGTTAGCTACTTTCGTGGTAATTCGTTCTATTTGCAGGGAAGAATGAAACTAAAAAAATTTGCGTTTTACAAATACAGCAAGATACATTTCTGTAACTTTAAACTCCGCTTTAGTCTCATGTGGATGTTATACGCGCAGCACAAATACGCAGAGGTGCTTCGTGAGTCACTGGAGACGTAGAGAGGGAGGATGGGGTCAACGCTCGCCGAGAATGAACCACATTCCAAGAAACATTGTTATTTTCCATTCANACGTAGAGAGGGAGGATGGGGTCAACGCTCGCCGAGAATGAACCACATTCCAAGAAACATTGTTATTTTCCATTCAGTTTCTATATTTGTAAACACTGTTGGCTTTGCGCAAACTGGAGCACAAACTGTATACAAATTCACAAACTCAGATATCTTCTGTGGATTGTTCCCGTGTAAAATAACAGCAATAGTAATTTACATAGTTGAAATGTTACTATATGTGTCACGGTGGCTTAGTTCCTCTGATAAATATTAACATTTTATACCGGATGTAACAAATATGAACACTCAATCTTCTAGGGATGTATGACGATACGAAATGGGATGTGAATTATAAAAAACGAAATATAGGAAATTAATCATTGCGGTAATATTTGATGTGATTTGTAGAATGAACATTAAAACATTACAGTAAAATTTAATTATAAAACTTTATAAAACTATTTAAGAGTGTGGTCAGAGACTCAGCCAAGTGCTGTACACAGTAAGAGAATTGCAAGCACACGANGCTGTACACAGTAAGAGAATTGCAAGCACACGAGGTGTTTAGCAGGATATTGTTTTCAAATGTCAGACATACGGAAGTTATTTCACGTATTATGTAAACATCTTGATTTAAATTCGCAGTACTCTGGGTTGTTGTTTAATTTTACTCCAAAATTGTTTTCCTGTATATTCAAGACCGTCAGCAATGGAAGGAGGATTCTCTGAAGTCATTAGGTTAAGTTTCTTATATTAAGTTTCACAAGTCACGTGCCNCCGTCAGCAATGGAAGGAGGATTCTCTGAAGTCATTAGGTTAAGTTTCTTATATTAAGTTTCACAAGTCACGTGCCATATGATTTGAACCAATTACATATTAGACCCACTTAACAATGTTTTTACAATAAAACAATGAAAAATTTTTCCTAGTACATTATTTTGAAGTTAAACAACGCAAAACTAACAAATCACATAAATTAAAAGCAAGATTATTCGCTCAACATTAAAATATTTTATATTCGTTTTGGTTTGTAAATGTATTGTTATGTAAAAATTATCATGGGTAAATGAGGATGCTTTTAACATCTTGAACCACCCCCTTGCATACGGTATTGGACGTCTATGTGATGAATTATATCAATTATATATCAAATACTAGCAGAATTACTTTGCGTTTCCCGGGTATAATAGGACAATAGGAGATACACGACTCCGTTATATAGGTTCCATACCCAATGTTGGTCCGAAGATTCATTAACATGTTTTAGGGAGCACATATTAGTGAGTTTGAACGTGGTGTTATAATCGGCGCACGAGAGATGAGACATAGCATTTCCGAAGTAGCAATAAAACGTGGAATTTCGCGAACTACCATTTCACGAGTGTACCGTGAATATCGGGAATCCGGTAAAATATCAAATCTTCTACATCCCTGTGGCCGGAAAAAAAATTATGTGAACGAACGGGACAAACGAAAACTAACGAGAATCATTAAACGTGACAGACCTACAACCCTTTCTAAAATTGGGGCAGATTTTATTGCTGGGGCGTCAACAAGTGCCAGCGTGCGAACTATTCAACAGACCATCATTGATATGGGCTTTCAGAGCCGAATGCCCACTTGTGAACCGTTGTTGACTGCACGACAGAAAGCTTTACGCCTCGCCTGGTCCCGCCAACAACGCCATTGGATTGTTGATGACTGAAAACATGTTGCCTGGAGTGACGAGTCTCGTTTCCAATTGTATCGGGTGGATGGACGTTTACGGGTATGGAGACATCCTCATGAATCCATAGACCCTACATGTCAACAGGGGACTGTTCAAGCTGGTGGAGGCTCTGTCATGGTATGGGGCGTGTGTAGTTGGCGTGAAATGGGACCCCTGATACGTCCAGATACGACTCTGGCAGGTTACAGATACGTAAGTATCCTGTCCGATCACCTGCACCCATTCGTGTCCATTGTGCATTCCAACGAACGTGAACAAATCCAGCAGGACAATGCGACACCACACACATCGAGAGTTGCTACAGAGTGGCTTCAGGAACACTCTTCTGACTTTAGACACTTCCACTGGCCACCTAAATCACCAGATATGAACATTATTGAGCATATCTTGGATGCCTTGCAACGTGCTGTTCAGAAGAGATCTCCACCGTCTCGCACTCCTATGGATTTGTGGACTGCCCTGCAGGATTCATGGTGTTAAATGCCTCCAGCATACCTTCAGACAGTATTCGAGTCCATACCACTTCGTCTTCCAGCACTTCTGCCTACCCGCGGGGGCCCTACACGATATTAGGCAGGTGTACCAGTTTTTTTGGCTTTTCAGTGTATATAGTGAGCAAAATATATTGTAAATACTTGCGTGCACAATATTAATTATGCCCATACTGTACTTACAATCGGAAAAACGTCGCAGCGACATGGCAATGTCTTATTTAGGTCAAGTTCTATTTGTGACGTAGAGCCTACGTAGTTTTGTTCCGCATCAATGGATTTGGTAAATTTTCGACATGGAAACGACGTCTTATTTCCAGGCTATTTTTCGTCCATACGTTTTTGACCTCTATGCAACGTGTTTATTACTTTACACAGTGAAAAGAATGACTTTTAGAGAACTATTGTAATCCATATGTAATTGAATCAAATTTATTTAAAGTGCTTATAAGTAATTCTATTATTTTGACAATATTTAGTTAATAATACATATTGTTATTCAAACTTCCAGCATCCATTCAACATTTCAGTGTTCCCTTCCGTTCATTAAATGGCGTCGTGGTGGAGTGGGCAAATACCATTTATTNTCTTATTTCCAGGCTATTTTTCGTCCATACGTTTTTGACCTCTATGCAACGTGTTTATTACTTTACACAGTGAAAATAATGACTTTTAGAGAACTATTGTAATCCATATGTAATTGAATCAAATTTATTTAAAGTGCTTATAAGTAATTCTATTATTTTGACAATATTTAGTTAATAATACATATTGTTATTCAAACTTCCAACATCCATTCAACATTTCAGTGTTCCCTTCCGTTCATTAAATGGCGTCGTGGTGGAGTGGGCAAATACCATTTATTTAATTTATCGTATTTTGCATTANTTAATTTATCGTATTTGGCATTAGCATGTTGATTGTGATGCGAGTGTTGTATTTCTGTGACCATTACATTATTATTTAGATATAAATTCCCATTAAGTAAATGCATATAAGTACCTGTATTTGTTGCGGTATTTTATGTTTCTAGTGGTTCAATACAAGAATGCTTGGAATAATTTTACTCATGCTTTAATTGTGTTAATAATTATTACTACAAAATTTCGTGAAAATAATTTTTTGGTATATCATATTTTGCATTATCATTCCTTAAAAGGGTGTTTGTTATTATGACTACGAGTGTGGGAACTGTAGTGGTGACGTCACATCGACGTCCCCCTCGCGATGTCGCGCCGCCATCGCTTTGGGACGTCCCAAATTGCGGATATTTGGATGTCCCTCCGACTTCACTCCTATGCATAGTGACATTCGTGACGTCACTGCGATGTCACCCACTGTTTGATGGGATATCGCATCAACGTGTTTTCAACGTCGTCGTGCTGCGTGGGTCATATTATTCTTTCTAAATTGACCGCAGTTGGAGGACTTCCAACAGAAGTGATAGAATTTTCCTTCTTACTTAATATATTATGTTTTTAATGTATTAATTGCAATAGTTCTAAATATATTTAGATCTTATTTGAAATAAATGCATCACATTTTGTCTGTTTATTTGTTGTGCTCTCTATTTAGTACGTATTTACAAATTTATTTTATTTTTCATTTTTTAATTCATAATTATATTTGTTTTGTTCACATTAAATTTGGTCAAATTTACCTTACTTGCGAAGCTTTTCACTCCAATTTTATCCTATTCACTCAATGTTGTTACATTTATTTTGCATTCTTTGTTATCCATTATATGTATTTGGTTTTATATCAATTTTTATACGAGGGTTAGTCAATAAGTGTAGGTTCATGTCTTATAAAGTTCTGTAGGTTGGCAGTATTGCATAGTGCTCTTGCACGTCACATGATGCGTTTGGCTGTAAACACGTCAGTAATATTTGCACTGTTGCTCAGTAAACATGGCGTCATCACTCTCTCTTTGAACCACAGGAGAACAGCGTGCAGTGATACATAGAAGGCTTTCAGCACAATACGGGGCATATAACTACTTAATAACTATTCAATTTCATATATTATTCTTATTTTTATTTTCAATATTTAAATTAAAATAATTAAAATGAGTCGGGCACAAGGACACGACGCACAGGTGTCAGGCGCCGTTCATGCTCTCATTATGTTCAAATAACCGCCATATAGTATCCAGGTGACCTTTGACCTTGACCTGTAACTTTGATCTTGACCCCGTGCCTACATTCTTATATTACCTTAAATCCAACAAATTAAAAAAATTCAGAATAATAATGAAATCCTAAATAATTATAAAAATTTCAACAAAATTAAAAAAAAAATTTAATTAAAAAAAATTATTTTAATATATGCATTTAGGAGGTCCGGGGTTCAATTTCAGGTGCATCGATTAAGCTCCTGAAACGACAGACCCTCGCCAGATCGGCTAGTGTCCACCTCGTCAGGAATGCCATATGTTGATAACTTGTACCTTGACATTCATCCTTAACATTGAATAACCTTGAAGGCAAAAAATTATAAAATTCTCATAAGTTTTAAATAACGAAAATAAGTTTTAAAATCAAAGAAAAATTACATCGATGACTCCGATCATCATGTTTAATGCCAGTGACCATGAAACCAATGAACTTGAAAACAATTAATGAAGATGAAATGTTATAAAATTCGAATAAATTCATAAAAGTCAGCTAGCATATTATGTTACTAACTAATAATCGCATGTGAATTATTTGTGACCTTCACCCTTGACCTTGACATTGACCTCAAATCAATACCCTTGGATGATATTGAATCATGAATATCGCGAAATAATTTTTTTAAATTCCGATATAAATATTTAAAATGGTTAAAATTATTTTTTAAAAACAAAAAAAGATATTTTATTTTATTTTATAAAAGAAAAAAATTGTGAATGTTTTGGCTTAGAGGGGAATTAAATTGGAACCAGCCACTCTCCATGCTACGATGTCACTCAACCACCATATTAAATCCAAGTGAACGTTAACTTGACCTTTCACATTGAACCTATATCAGAGACCCTGAATAACCTTAACGCTAAAATTTAAAAATTATTTAACAATATAAATTTTCAGGTATTCATTTATATTAAATTATTAAAATAAATTATAACAGTCTCCACAGTAGGATACTGCCAATTGACTGAACTGAATCCTGCAAACACTAGGGATCCATCGCATCATGTACGTGGCAACGTACTCATACTCTGCCATCGGCTTCTAACAATGTGCACCTTGACTGATCCGTCCTGGTGATGTTTCTCCAAGCTTCGAGGGTTCACTCGCCCACGTTAGTCATTGAGCCTTGTGACGTGCTGTGCGCACGTAGTGGTATAAAAAGTAATGTTGTAGTAACTGATAGGCTGTATTGGCAATTCGGTAGGCGTCCGGCTATTAAAGAATAGAAAAGGCAGAAAGTAGAATAGTTTTCTAGTAAATCNACTGTTAAAAGGCAGAAAGTAGAATAGTTTTCTAGTAAATCTAGTTGTCACAGTTCCCCATTGTCGGCCATTTTAGAGCGATCACCTGCGAAGTATTTATATCAGCTTACTGCCGGAAAAATTCGTGAGTTGTACATCAACGTCAGATCTATTTAGCGGTGACACTTATTTCTAAGACTCTCTTATCGATTTCCCTGATTGCATTAAACATCGGTGATGACTTCTAACAATATTTACTATATAAATTATATAGACTTAAGAATTTCATTAATAACGTAAGTTAAGGGGTTGATATTTGTTACCTGCTCCAAAATTCGTTGTGTGTCTCATTTCGTTGGATGAACAGTGTAGTTATTATAGGTTGCTTTCCTGGCGCCGATGTTACCCGACGTCAATCCTATGGATCACAACTGTGATGCAGCCGTGGAGGATGTGCGCGCCATGGATTCTGGTCCGACTTATATCCGTGCAAGGTGGGAGACACTGCTGCGACTATGGATCAGTGTGGCTTCCAGACACTTCTGGTACCTTGTGGAGTCCCTGTCATGCTATATCTTACTAGGCAAGGTATTTATAATTATGCTGCGCAAGAGTTTTTTTGCTTGTTATTAGTTATAAATATGGAATAATAAATAAGGATCCTTTGTGTTGTTGTATGAGAAGCGAATATATTTGTATGAAAGGCGTTAATGAAGGGATACAAAAGAAAACAAATTGCCGTACTACGTTCCAAGAATAGCGCAATGGCTCGCTGTGTTCAGGTATTGGTAAATGGATCGTCGTGAGAAAAATAATGAGAGAATTGTGATCGCGAATCCATGTTCATAGGACGCGTTTTTTTTCGTCGTCGAACTTCAAAAAATATCTAGGGAAGGCCTGTCTCTACCCAGACATTCTGGAGAGGCTAAATAGCAAACTTTTAATTATAACAGTATATGCATTCAATAAAACGGTCAGTGACGGGAATTACTGGGAGAATAGTGAACCGAGTGGGATAAACTTGCGATAGAATGAGTGGTCCTCCTTTATTCTAGACCGCATTAACACCGAAACATCGCAAGATATATGGGCGTACTTGCCGAACAGTCATTCGCAATATTCGGAACAACCAGATTTCATCACTCTATCTTCATCTTTCTCCGTGAGAATAACAAAGGCGCTTGAGCTATAGATACAACAGCAAAACTCGATCAACAATTTTGTTTTGGTGAGTGTTATTCAATTTTAAAAACATTTTATTTTAAATCCTNACAACAGCAAAACTCGATCAACAATTTTGTTTTGGTGAGTGTTATTCAATTTTAAAAACATTTTATTTTAAATCCTATATATTATTAGATGAAAAACATCAAATATTTGCATGGTTATTTTGCTTTGTAAGTTTACCTTATGATATATTGTGTAGCTTAGATCACTCTGAGTTTTAGATTAACACTGAAAATTCAAGTGGACAAGCCTCTCGTGGGAATGTCAGTGGAAATGTGTTACCACAATTGTCGCATAAAATAAGTCTTTGAGGATTACCAGCACTCTACATGTGTGTAAATGTTAGCCAGACTGATAAACAATTGTAAGTACTGGGTATCTGACCATGTGAGCTATGAATAAGTGATAATCAATGATAAATATTATGACATACCTCCTTACAGCTGATTCGTTAGATATATTGGTCTCCAACGAGGCGCTGTGCCTGCAGTAACACAGTAACGTAGAGCCGTATGTAGCTTCCTCCTCGCAGTGACAGCCTTCTGAATGCGGCTCCAGGACAATATTCCAATGGCAAAACCCATCCGCCCGTCCCTTCCATGACGTAGAAGCAAGAAATTTGGATTTAACTTCACGGTAATACGGTGTTTGACAGCGGCAGTTTGCTCGTCACGAGTTCCGACGGAACATGCCCACCAAGCGCCTTGTTAGAGAATTCCCTATCGATTTATAGAACATAAATTCACTCCAGGATATTTCGTAATTTCTCTTTCACATAACGTGTTGGCTGAGCTTGCCTGCCCCCATCGATTATTTAATTATAGTCCTCTCAGAATAGTGCGGTTCATATGTAGCAGACGTGAAATATTGGGAAGTGTTTATTAATTTCACATGTTATCTATTTTAAGTATAGGCAGAATCTAAAAAAATTTAATATGAGTATATACTAATGTAAATAGAAGCACATATACCCCTACATTCATACTCACTGCCATAAAACTTGTTACTCTATTATGAGAAGAATACGTAGCAGTAGAATGAAGTTCGGCGCATACATAGAAAACCAGAAAACATATTACTGATTGAAAATTTAAAACAAATAGGCCGTTCATTCGCGAAAAATTGTACTGTTGAAATGCACATTTTAAATGGAAACACGGGACCATACAATTTGTCTTCGGTGGTCTTCTCTCTGGTCAGGTCGAAGACAAAAGACCCCGCTCCCAGTGTTAACGCTGTCCTATGTCAGGCGCGTTGTTAAATATATTTCGTCCTCGTTTACTGGCCGGTGGAGGGGGTTTCTGCAACTGTCTTCACAAGGTGTTGTTGTAATCACGCTCGTGTCCTGGTTTAATGTTTGAAGGGATGATCAGGCAGGCCTGATCACATCTTAACATCTCCCCCAATGTTCATCAGCGAGATGCCCTCATCACGCCCTAGAGTCCGTGTGGATTATGTTGATGTCTGGAAGTGGCTGGGTTCATGTTGTGACAGCAGAAATATGGATTGGGTTGAAGTCCTCTTCACTACGGTAGGAAAATTTTTTAAAAGTAATTATAGTGGGACGGATGAGTTAGGTATAAGGTACTGCCAATTGCTTTCTGTGCAGTCCTCGGGCAAGGTGGGTCGGTCAAACGCTGGGCTGTGTTTACAGTGGCCTTGCGGGCCTTGAACTTGCATTTCCACTGGGAGTGTAAATTGTCTTCCCCGCGAGCCTGATGTTATAATAACAACTTATTTTGCACTTTTTTATTTTTTCCAAACTATCCATGTTGAATATTACTTGAAGTTGTAAATATAAATCAAATGTTAGCGAAACTAGTTTAAATTAAAAACTATACGTAATTGCAGTCGGCGACGTAAGCGTCCACAGAACAAAAACAAACAAGTGAATAGTTAGCTCCCCGCCCCTCCCGCCACCTCCTGCTGTCACTCACTTCCTTTTGGTCAGAAATTCCAGCGAGGTCTATCTCTCTCTTTCTCTCTCCCGCGAAATATGTTGCATTTACGCGGCACCGATAT
This sequence comes from Clitarchus hookeri, assembly GCA_002778355.1. NCBI lineage: Eukaryota > Metazoa > Arthropoda > Insecta > Phasmatodea > Phasmatidae > Clitarchus > Clitarchus hookeri. The sequence goes on along the minus strand of NQII01001482.1, from coordinate 67,892 downwards.
CCCGTTCACGATGAACGTTGTTACTTTTACCTCAAATGTAGACGAAATAAAAATTATTTCGACTAGGTACCTATATTCTTCAATTAATGCCGTGCCCAAATAATTTTGTTTCGTGCTATCAATGGCAAGCTTGCCATTGGTTTGCCAGCCTTGCACTATGCAAAAATATAAAGTTAAAATGTTTACAAGAATACAATTATATTTTTCCTGGTAGATTATGATAAAGTTTAGAAAAACACAAAACTTTCTTATTGCATAAAATAAAAATAAATTTATTCACTTAACATTTAATTATTGTAAATAAATTTTTGTTTACATCTGTAATTCATTGAAAAAACTATAATGGGTAAATGAGGAGGGGTTTAATCCCTTAAACCGCTCCCTTATATACGGTCTTGTATGTCTCTGTGATGAATTATATCAATTATATATCAAATACTAGCAGAACTACCCCGCGATTCCCGAGTATAATAGGACAATATGAGATACACGACCACATTTTATAGGTTCCAGACCCTAATATAGATCCGGAGATTAACGATCACGTTTAAGGAAGCACATTTTGTTAAACACAGTATTAAAGTTGGGAACTGAAGGCCATCCCTGTTTAATTTGGTATAGATCAGCCGAATGGTTTAGCATTGCTTTACACGATTCCATTTTAAGGGTTTCGGGGATTTTGGCTTTAATTGGGAGTGATGGGGGGTGGAACATATTTGGCCAACACAGTATTTTGTGTTGGTTACACGTGCTAAATTTAGTTAAGATTCATTAAACGGTGCAAAATGGTATAATGGACAAACAAANTCAAACGGTGCAAAATGGTATAATGGACAAACAAACATTCATACAAACTTAAACTTTAATCTATATGTAAACATAAACTGTTCAACATTGTAACAGAGCACTTTAGATAGTTTGGATGCAATAATTGACTACATGAGAGTGCTACCTAAACAGTATGGTTATCATTGACAATGATGGCAAACAGAACATTCTAGTTATGTGAACTGGTAGTCATTGCTTAAAACTCTGATTTTCTCAATTTGGTAAGACATAAAATCATTCCCTATGGTCTCGATAAAGAAAAGTTNTGATGGGGGGTGGAACATATTTGGCCAACACAGTATTTTGTGTTGGTTACACGTGCTAAATTTAGTTAAGATTCATTAAACGGTGCAAAATGGTATAATGGACAAACAAACATTCATACAAACTTAAACTTTAATCTATATGTAAACATAAACTGTTCAACATTGTAACAGAGCACTTTAGATAGTTTGGATGCAATAATTGACTACATGAGAGTGCTACCTAAACCGTATGGTTATCATTGACAATGATGGCAAACAGAACATTCTAGTTATGTGAACTGGTAGCCATTGCTTAAAACTCTGATTTTCTCAATTTGGTAAGACATAAAATCATTCCCTATGGTCTCGATAAAGAAAAGTTNTCATTGCTTAAAACTCTGATTTTCTCAATTTGGTAAGACATAAAATCATTCCCTATGGTCTCGATAAAGAAAAGTTGATTTTTCATCACTGGAACTAAATTAATAGCAACCCTTCCCCCTTTTTTCCCCTGTATATAACTTCTAGTCAAGTGTCTGAAAGCAATAATGTCATCAGAATATTTCAATGCCAATGTTCTCACCAGCGGCCCTGTAACCCCCTTGAGCGAGAAGGAGGAACAACATGGAACAGAGGTTCCCCAACCCCGCTTCCAACCCAGACTATTGTAGTCAGTGGCCTGCGCCGTGGATATAGGCAACACTGTACAGTTCCGCCCCCACTCCTCCTGGAGGATACATTCGTCATAGCGTGTACAATGAAATATATGTTAGCAATTCTGATAAATCTGTACCTGGTAACTTTCAATTCTGCTACGCTAAACCAGTTGTGAAGTCTTTGTTTATGAGTTATTTATTGCATTAAATAAAACGTTGAATAATTGGAACAAGGCTGTTGCCTGGTTTGGAAACAGTGAGAATTTGGTAAATATATATAGTTTTTAATGAAATTCGGGTTTTAGAAGCCAGTTTGTAAAATTTGACTTGAAAGAAAAACATTAGATTGAGAAATGCTAATCTCAAGTCCTGTATTGACGCAAGTATATCAATTTGTTTTATATGGTTTTTATTTTATAATTTCGTTTTCTGGTTTTTCAAGGAAACAGGATATTCATTAATGCTACATAAGGCTTCAATAGCAAATAAGCTGTTATTTTAATGCTCAAGAAAATCCCTGGTGATATATTTCTATCTTTAACAGATACAACAAAAAACGAATTCTAGTTGCTTTCAAACCAGACAACAGCCTTAATTTTAACAGATCTTTCTCGGCATTTATGTTTGGATACGAATTTAAATTAGAATATTTAAATGGTTAAACAATGTTGCTAATTTAATTCTGTATAAACTTACATCTGCCGCACTGATTATTATCAACTAATGTTATTAAGGCATACTGCTGTATTAATAAAACTTGTATATCATACGTATACGGCCCAACATCAGCATTCAAAGCTTTCGAAGGAAGTCCCAAGGCATAGGGGAGGAATGTGCACTTCTGCACCGCCACTGCTCGTTACTAAATGCTACTTACTAGGCCAATTGTCTTATGAATAAAAATACATAGGTTTAACAGTTTTATTGTGAACCGGCGTGGATCATTTTAACGCAAGACTGTGAATGGATGGTCAACTTATTCCTAAATAAACTCAAGACACATTCCTTATTTCCTTAGATAAGTGATAAAGGCTGACTTCTAGCAAAACGTGGAGAAAACGAACGTAATCACGAACTTAGTAATATCTAAAGCGGACATACAACAGAATTTATATTTATTTTTAATTAGAACATTTTAGGAGTAACCAAAAGCTCAACAACAAATACATCGCGCTTATCTGTAAAATATACCTGACCTCGCGTCACTCATACGCACTGTCCTCTCTTACGTTGATGCGAATGTCGAGGTAATAATTATCCTTTTTTTTTTCCCCACTCTAATCGTTAAATTGATAATTCTTTTAAATATAAATACACATGGGTAAATAAGAAATATTCAACCCACGAATCTTCGGGGGAAGATATGTATGAAAGCACTGTAGCGTCTTTAATTTCCGTAATTGGTAGAATCTTATTTTTGGCACGTGTTTATTGTTCCATGCGATGACAAAATTATAGAATTCGGAGTGCTTGGGTAAATCTTATAAATGACTACGCATGCAGATGGCAGTCAATGATCTAGGAAAACTGCTTGTGTTTGCGTAAATTATTGAAACCCACAGTTTACTCGTAATCTTTAGCTAAAATTCGCTGACTTTAGGGAAAATCTTAAATGTTAAATGAAGAAATCAGATGTTTGTCCGTCACTACGATGTTCTTCTAATGCCGTCCTCAGTGATGTAGTAGTCAATTTAATTTTCTGAAAATCTAGAAGTCAATTATTCAAGCCATGCTTTTAGGCATAGATGCTTTTAGGAAGCATATTCGTGTATGCCGTCTCCTGATAAGCAGTCTAGCGTAAGTAGGAGAATATAATATTCCATACAACAAAAATTTAGCTTAAACTCACTACCACGTTTCGTGTTCATCATAGCGGCCTGACGATGAGTAAACAACTCTGCTGCACTGCTTAACTCTTAGTGGAATTTTCGTGCTCCACCTCAACCCACTCCACCCATGTGTAGAGGGTTTTCATCTCCGACACATACAGGATGGCGTTCCAAAACGTTACTCCCAGAGTACAGCAAAGTAACACAGCGTAACAGCTGAGGAGAGCAAGAGTAAAGTTTACTCGCAGAGTAACTTCATGGAACGTCACCATGCAGGCGAAAATATATCAAGGAAATTGGGATCACCGGAATGTGGGGATAGAGTAGAATGGTTATACCAATCTTGGAAAAAAAATGTAAAGCAAATAATTAAATTGGTTTTTAATCATGAAAAATTATTTTCTTTCGTTGTTATTTACCCGAAGTGTCCCAGCGTGTACAATAGTGTATATTACGCACGTGTGAGTAATATTTGGTCTGTAGTACACGCTGCGAAGATGAATGACCAATGATCTTGCATGTGGGTTTATGATTCGAAAACCATTTTACTGGTCTACGTACTAATAGGATCATAAAACTGTAGCCGAACATAGAGCATGTAGTTAACTGGCTTTGGCAACGAAACAAGTGTAGTGACGACCAAAGTGCAGCACGCATCATTAATTACTTTGTTTGCATCACCTTAAACAGAGAATTAAGGTGGGTTTGAAAAAGTTAAAAGTAGTAGATTACCAAATTACATAGTCTTCTCAGAAATGTAGCAGTTTAAAATTAATTTTTCAATCAGGCCATACAGCTTTCGTAGTTCTGCTTCCTCATGCTCCTCGCAGCTTCATAATGGTTGACTATTTATTGCACTTGCTTTGTAATAGAAATCTGTTCCACTGTGATTATTTAGGCTGGCTTGTAATTGGCTTTGCTATGATTTAGTTTCATGTTGTTGTTGTATTTGTAAGTTACATTTCCGTGAGTAGATGTTGTTAATTTCTCTGACTGCAGCAATAATTGTGGTTCGTGGAACATTATCTGGCTGAATTTAACAATCGTTAAAAAAAACAAGAGAAACAAACAAAGTTTGATTGTTTCCAAACTACTTTTTTTTAACAAAAACCAATACAATTCTGCATTTTCATAACAGTTATATTTTGGTATTTAAATTCAAACAAATGAAAAATAACTACTTGACTTGTTAAATAGCCATTAAAATAGTTTAGTGGTCTGTATGATATTGCAAGGCATACCTTACTTTGAAACCTGTGGTATAGAGCTCATTTACATTGTCGTCATCTTGGATGTGTATCAAAGAGCTTTGTGAATGATGAAGGCCTTGCAGTTTCGTTAGGCGTGGTGCGAGGGTGTTTTCAAAACTTTTGAAAACAACAGTAAATTACTTAACAGTTGTCCACTTTATCCATCGCGTAATAGAAGGAAGTGCAGTAGTTACTGTCTTCGTTAGATGAAATTAATGTGAATTTATACATACGTTATTTCCAGAAATTAAAATATGTCATTCAACCATTTTTTTTCCACATTAATTATTAATGCAAAACTGTGGTGTCGTAAAAACCATTCTCATTTAGTTGACAAGACATTAAACTTTAGGAAATTACAGCTCTTTTTTAGTTACCACAATAAATTAGCCAATGTAATTAAAATACACGTAAAAATCTGAATTTTATTTATGAAATCAAGTGTTTTAATGCATTTCTAACATTTCGTAAAGGGATCATCGTCTAAATCATTTCATTCTTTGTACATTATAATTTTGTGTGTTATAATTCGTTGAATATAATATAAGTCAGCTGTTTAATCAAAATGATCTTCAGAATTGTAGTTAGACCGTGTCCTATGACAGTGCAAAACCAACTGAAGTTCACTGTAGATTCAGCATGCAAGGTTTCGGAAACGAAGTCACACCACTAATTAACTATTTGATGCAGCGGTTAATTACAAACAAAAATGCTTAATTATAATGTCAGCATTTGGTAAGCTTCCACTAAGCTAGTAATGCATAGGAAATTAAAATAATTTGGGGAATTCAGTAAACAATTAATTTAACTCAGACTGAAACCACACGTAACGAAAGCTACGCTAACCAACATATAAAGACCGGTTGTTTCTCTTTCTCATTACTTACGAATAAACTTTCATCTTGTTTTCTAGTATCGAATGTGTATCAACAGATAGTGTTGTACAAATGAATTAAGGTTATGTACGTAACAGTATTTACAAAACAGAAGTTCGCATTCACTTTTAGAGTTAATACAAATTTGATATACAGGGAATGTTGGTATTTTCAAGAGACTATATTTGCAACGATATATGTAATTGTCAGTTTGTAATACTACCTGCTGTATCACAAAATACACTCGTCAGTATGTCACCTCTCACGACTATTTATAGAACGTACGATGATAAAATTATTTTATGTAAAAGAGACCTGATATATTTTGTAATATAAGCCCGAACACGCATAACGACTTTTCACTCTCTTGTAAAAATTATGTTTCACAACCTTTACTTAAGTGTTAATTAAAGAATTATAGAAGATNAATTTTGTAAGATAAGCCCGAACACGCATAACGACTTTTCACTCTCTTGTAAAAATTATGTTTCACGACCTTTACTTAAGTGTTAATNATTTTGTAATATAAGCCCGAACACGCATAACGACTTTTCACTCTCTTGTAAAAATTATGTTTCACAACCTTTACTTAAGTGTTAATTAAAGAATTATAGAAGATGCATATTCTGGTATGCGTTGGGAAACTTTCAAATATCCATTTAAAATGTTTTCATCCTAAATTTAAAATAGTAACGAACGATAGGATTTGGACTTGTTCTGCTTCTTATATCCCGTGAAGCGGAGTGGGATTAGTGCTTATTCTTTGTTTGTTTTCTTTGTTTAACATATCAAGAAGCTTATCATTATGAATCTTAGGTTTGTAATGTGTAAGTGTATTTATAAATATATATGTAAAAAAATTAATTTTGACTTCAGTGTGTTCTGTAGTTTGACGTATAAAGATACTGTATTTGGTGACATTACATCAAAGTGAAATAAATAATTAGCAATGTGGCATTTAATTCTTAACACAATCTTTATATTTCATTAATTTTTATACATCTTGCTTATATAATTTAGAGATTTTCCATTGTGATCTCTAGTGCTATTAATTTTCTTAATTTATAACATGCTCAGTTAAAAAATGTATTTCTGTGTATAATTTCAAGTTATTTATAAAGATATAATACTTGGCATCTAATATGATACGTGCATCATGTTGTAGCATAAGTTAATCAGCATAGTTTTGTGCAAATGCTTAAAATTAAAATTATCAGGACTTTTGTTTAATAAGAACGTTCCATTACACTCGCCAGATCTCGAAATCGTTAACAGGTGTATCTAAAATATGTTAAAAAATTTAGTATCTTCACATTTGTTAATGAATCTACCTATTATTTTGTTCCTATACAACTCGTTAGTTTGAGTGCACTATATTCTCCCCGATTATATCGTTTTAAAGATAAATAAATAAATTTCGTGTGGGGAGTTCAACCAGAGCGAGGAAACGTCCTCCTAATGACAGTATTCAAGCCGGGACCCGTAGGTGCCCATCATGCCAAGACAGACATGAAGTGGGATCATATGATGGAGTGGCGCTGGAATTAAAGGGCGGGGGAAGCATGAGATCCCCGAGAAGACCTATCAGCGGGGCAAAGTCCAGCATGATGATCACATGCAACAATGCGCGTAGACCCGCCGGGGATTGAACCTAGATCGCCGCAGTGGGAGACGAGTAACCTGGTCACTGTGCCACCGCTGCTCCATGTTGTAAAGATGGCAGCAGAAACAGTTTCCTTACAGACCGCGTGCACACTCCAAAGCAGAGGCCGGGCTCAGTTCCGAGCTGTTAGCTAACAAGCCACACAGCCGGGCGAGCAGGCGGCAACAAGGCTGTGTGCAGAAGTCGAGGAGAAGCGTTGTCTAGTAGAGCGAGCAGCCTCCAGAGAGAGAAATATCTCCAAGACGGCGAGGTTCTGCCAGCTCGTGTTGCCCGTCGCTCGCCGCGTGGTGAGAACATGAGGGCTGCTGCATGAGCCAAGCAACCCAGGTGTGTTGTCAAGGTCACTGTGACGATGTCCGTAGTCTTATAGTTTCGTACTATTAGATATCGACATACCAATTATCTCTTTCACACCTAACTTGGAATATANCATATCAAGAAGCTTATCATTATGAATCTTAGGTTTGTAATGTGTAAGTGTATTTATAAATATATATGTAAAAAAATTATTTTGACTTCAGTGTGTTCTGTAGTTTGACGTATAAAGATACTGTATTTGGTGCCATTACATCAAAGTGAAATGAATAATTAGCAATGTGGCATTTAATTCTTAACACAATCTTTATATTTCATTAATTTTTATACATCTTGCTTAAATAATTTAGAGATTTTCCATTGTGATCTCTAGTGCTATTAATTTTCTTAATTTATAACATGCTCAGTTAAAAAATGTATTTCTGTGTATAATTTCAAGTTATTTATAAAGATATAATACTTGGCATCTAATATGATACGTGCATCATGTTGTAGCATAAGTTAATCAGCATAGTTTTGTGCAAATGCTTAAAATTAAAATTATCAGGACTTTTGTTTAATAAGAACGTTCCATTACACTCGCCAGATCTCGAAATCGTTAACAGGTGTATCTAAAATATGTTAACAAATTTAGTATCTTCACATTTGTTAATGAATCTACCTATTATTTTGTTCCTATACAACTCGTTAGTTTGAGTGCACTATATTCTCCCCGATTATATCGTTTTAAAGATAAATAAATAAATTTCGTGTGGGGAGTTCAACCAGAGCGAGGAAACGTCCTCCTAATGACAGTATTCAAGCCGGGACCCGTAGGTGCCCATCATGCCAAGACAGACATGAAGTGGGATCATATGATGGAGTGGCGCTGGAATTAAAGGGCGAGGGAAGCATGAGATCCCCGAGAAGACCTATCAGCGGGGCAAAGTCCAGCATGATGATCACATGCAACAATGCGCGTAGACCCGCCGGGGATTGAACCTAGATCGCCGCAGTGGAAGACGAGCGACCTGGCCACTACGCCACCGCTGCGACATGTTGTAAAGACGGCAGCAGAGACAGTTTCATAATAGACCACATGCACACTCCAAACCAGAGGCCTGACTCAGTTCTGAGCTGTCAGATAACAAGCCTCACAGNCGGACTCAGTTCTGAGCTGTCAGATAACAAGCCTCACAGCCGGGCGAGCAGGTGGCAACAAGGCTGTGTGTAGAAGTCGAGGAGAAGCGTTGTCTAGTAGAGCGAGCAGCCTCCAGAGAGAGAAATATCTCCAAGGCGGCGAGGTTCTGCCAGCTCGTGTTGCCCGTCGCTCGCCGCGTGGTGAGGACATGAGGGCTGCTGCATGAGCCAAGCAGTCCAGGTGTTTTCAAGGTCACTGTGACGAAGTCCGTAGTCTTATAGTTTCGTACTATTAGATATCGACATACCAATTATCTCTTTCACACCTAACTTGGAATATATNGTCCGTAGTCTTATAGTTTCGTACTATTAGATATCGACATACCAATTATCTCTTTCACACCTAACTTGGAATATATTCCAAAGTCATTACTGAAGTTTAACATCTTAAGTAAATTATATTATTCAGCTTTAAATGAACGATTTTTTACAATCAGAGCCGTAGTTGGTACAAATCAAAACATGGCTGAAACGATAAGTATTTGTTTGAAGGTTTTATTTTCATAAGAGATATTGCTTTTGTTAATTTGTGGTAGGAGTCGCGGCCTCCCAACTTTTTGTAACCAAATTCCACTTCACAATATAAAATTAAATTGTAAATTTTTAAATTTTTTTGTACACCTATGACCACATGCACAGCGAGAATGAATAATTATTTTCCGTATTTGGAAAGTACACACAGCTAGTAGCCAGTTTACGAAGTGGTCCCGTGAAGTCACGGAAAAAGGGTGACATTTACAGAATGTTCGTTATTAAAAGAAATCAAGTTTCACGCATATTCAAATGAAAATAAATTTGTTGGTCATATAGAGGGATTTTCTGTAAAATAGAGTGGTTTTTCGTAAAAGCATAAAAGGGATAAACTAATTTTTTTACTATTTAATACCATTATATTTAAAAAAAATTCTGGATGATTTTTTATTAGTACTTGTCCGTAATTTCACGTAAGTATTTAAATAAAAAGTGTAACTTGTTGAGTCGTAACCCCCTACTCCAGATTTTGAACTTAATAGGTTGCTGGGATTTAAGGGTTCCAGAGTCTCACCTGTGTGCTTGTGTATTAATAAATTAAATAACCAAAATAGGAAGAATTTTATAAAAAAACTAAGACAGCCACAAATATTGCTCGAGTAACAAGCTCTTGTGTTACTCTCCGCTTATTTGACGTTATCTTGTAATTTTTTGGCTGTATTAATATTCCACGCATGTGATTAACAGCTGTAATTTAAATAATTAATATCAAGGAATAACTGCCCGAACGTGGTGATAGTACTAAGTACCGCAAATTGAGGATGAGGAGGGTAATATTAGAACAGCGAAATGAACACAGCTCAATTTTTATTTCTGTGATAATCAAATTAGTAAGTAAAAATATTTACCNATATTAGAACAGCGAAATGAACACAGCTCAATTTTTATTTCTGTGATAATCAAATTAGTAAGTAAAAATATTTACCCAGTACAACACGTGCAAATATTCAAATTCATAAAAGTAGCGTATGCTTCACGTTAACTAGAGTGAATGAAACATTACAAAATTGAATATCAGATACAGCAAAATACAGCATGTGTTACAAAACACACTTCGTGACAAAAACAAATTGAAAGGCACACTTCCATGTNATATTAGAACAGCGAAATGAACACAGCTCAATTTTTATTTCTGTGATAATCAAATTAGTAAGTAAAAATATTTACCGAGTACAACACGTGCAAATATTCAAATTCATAAAAGTAGCGTATGCTTCACGTTAACTAGAGTGAATGAAACATTACAAAATTGACTATTAGATACAGCAAAATACAGCATGTGTTACAAAACACACTTCGTGACAAAAACAAATTGAAAGGCACACTTCCATCTCGAAATTTTTCATGAACACAATACCAATTGCACGGAAATGCCCTACATATAATGAGGCAGTCAAAATTCTTACAATAAAACAACTAAATACTATCCAAAAATCACTCCCTGTTTCTTACAACATCGCGATAACTAATTAATGAGCAAGCCCCTAAGAGTTCTGCAGAGTAGTCACTTTTTCATACGAACGTGGTATCTTGACACCGACGAAAACATAGAGCGGGTGACGACAATTTTCATACCACAAAGCATACTTACTGGTCACGTCCACAAAAACTAATTATTCGTTTGTCATTTGGACAAACAGAATTGGACCCAAATGTTCAAATCATTGCATGAAAGTAAAATTTTGGCACACTCAATGGCACATAGCTCACACCTGTAATATACAAGGACCAATGTCAAATTACTCGTATCTGAAAGCCATTTGCACTAGGATAATTATAAATAAAAGGTACAACAAAGAATGATCGAGGGTCATAAAATAAAGCTTAATGCAAATTTGATGGAAAGTGATTTATTTTGTGATAACTAGTTATTTTCTTCAACAATCATGAATAATAACGCTGTATATCTGCAATGAAAGAGGAAAGTACTGTATGGTACTACTTTTGTAAGCCTCCATATGGGAGTACTCCTGGTATTCACAAAATCTTACATGACCGTCACTGATTTTGACAGAAAGGATCTTACAAACGCATTTAAATGAACGTGTTCACCCATAGTTAGAGGCTTCACATGTAAACATCGCCACAAATCAGGTTATAACACAGCACATTCACGTCCGTACTTGTTGCCAACTTCATTACGACTGACACGTCGCGTTTCTTGCAATGTCATCGCCTTACTTAGGCATTATTCAGGCTCGTTTTGTTGAATGTTAATGATGCTAACATGATCGATTAACGTTTTTCAGATAAACTTAGGTTGACTGCCACTTAAACGTTCGTTTTATTTTCTTGCTAAATGTGCGTTTTTTTCCTNCATCGCCTTACTTAGGCATTATTCAGGCTCGTTTTGTTGAATGTTAATGATGCTAACATGATCGATTAACGTTTTTTCAGATAAACTTAGGTTGACTGCCACTTAAACGTTCGTTTTATTTTCTTGCTAAATGTGCGTTTTTTTCCTTNTTTTTCAGATAAACTTAGGTTGACTGCCACTTAAACGTTCGTTTTATTTTCTTGCTAAATGTGCGTTTTTTTCCTTTTTTGCACCTGTTAATCATTTAACCTAAGTCTGTCTATTGGTACGCATAGAAGTTTTCTAAACCCACTCAACCGAGATATGGGAAACTCGTTCACCCGTCTCGTAACAGCATCACCTTCCAGAAGCACGTGAGAGATCAGCGGAAGGACAGATATAAGTTCTGGTTCTCTGAATATGGAGACTGCAATGTCGCCCTAAACGTCGGAAAACTCTTCCTTTTCGACATAGGTGAATCTAAAACCAAATATGAATATGTTAGACAACAACCCCGAAAGATCCTCGACAACTGTAGATTTGCTCCAGATGCTCTTAGTAACACCAACAATGAAGATTATCTGCGTGGACAAAGTTTCTTAGACTTTACATTGGCGTCACAGATAAGGTATGTGCTGGATGGAGCTGGTTACATTAGTAGTAGACATTAGGTAGTGCTAACTCAAAGGTTTAGCGTGGAACAGGTTGTTTCATTTGTGTGTTTATATGATTCCCTACCTTCCACACAACTATGCAGGAGGACGAGACCTGAAAGATTTTAACGTATATAAAACAGCCTTGCTGTGGTGTCAGTGAATATAAGCGACAACCACAGAACAGAAACAACGCCTGGGACGTTGATTTTCCGCGTTGAGAAATATTAACAGGCTGGTTGCCTAAACGTGCGTGGTTAGGGGCAGGTCGCCTCTACCTGTTGCACTGTGTGTGAAAAGAGGGCTCAATTGCCAACTGTAATTTGAAAATAAAATCATCGTTCCACTTCAACGTTTCACCCGCTTACCTTTCCAGCACATCGTATATCGTCGTAATAAACATCTGTTAATGAAATTCTAAACTGTGTTCTTACTAGAGCCATGTGTCAACACTTCTCAGCAGCTGACATTACGTCTAACACTGTGACTCACCTTACTTCAAAATCCACATAAAGGAAACTATTAACCTGCTGACCTACCACGTATATTAGCGTATACTTACATTACTTGTATCGCCACGTATTCCTCAGCAGTATACTTCCCCGTGAAACAAACCTCTTTCCTGCTCCCGTTAATAATACTCTATGTCAGATTCTTTTAGGAATTTTCAAGCGCGTCACATTGCTTTTTGGAGAAATTAAAATGAATAAATATATAAATATTATCAAGTCCTTCACAGAAAATTTTATAATTTCCAATAAAAAAATTTAAATCCTCTTTATTTGTATGTATCTTTACAAAGTAAATCTGAAAAAAAAACATCACTGTTGGTCTTCCTAGATCTCTATATAGTTTAATATAGAAAGGTGTGAAAAAGTATAAATTTTTCTCACGTTCGAGAATGCCTTGCGTGTTTATCTTGAGCAAACTATCTTCTCTGCATATATCATCAATTTATAAAAGCTTGGACAGGGGGTGTGATTATTATTAAATAAATTTTGGAATTCTTTTTCTGTTGTATTATTTAATTTCAAGTGAGTTTGATTTTGCATTACATTTGTAATAAAATTATACAATTAAATGTTTGTTTACACAAAGCACAATATATGATAAACAGAAAAAAAATTCCTTTTCTGATTAATATACATTTACCAAATCCAAAATCCACATATCTGTCCCATTGGAAATACTATGTAAGACACATCGTGCAAAATATTTGACCAAAAATGTATGTTTTATAAGTACAAGCCTTTAAATAAAAATTTTAATATTACATAGGACAGATGCACATACACTTCACGTTANTTATGTTTTATAAGTACAAGCCTTTAAATAAAAATTTTAATATTACATAGGACAGATGCACATACACTTCACGTTACGTCAGTCTTATGACGTATTTAGGTACGACATGTTTACAAAATATTCCACAGTGAATTTAAAATTTGTATAGATAAGACAAATTTGTGTAGTTTGAATATTTTATTACAGTTTGTTAAAATCAAACATTTTAATTTAAACGTAGAATGGAATCCGAAACCGTCATAAACCAGGAGAATAACAAGTTTAATAAATTGAAACTATTATGTTATTTTTTTAATTAGTTTAAACTATGTTCCAGATGCTATCATATTATGCAGCAAGCAACTCGCAATGTCGTAAATCATGTGTCAACTTGAAGCTCTCTTTTATAATGTATATAACTATCAAATATTTAATTTTAGAGTCATGAAATGTGCTTAAATAAAATTTAATCACGTAAAACTTTAAACAGCAAAGTCAAAATTTTTTAAGAAATATGTAACAAATATCCAGTACAAAATAATATCATCAACAAATATTTCCAACTATTTAACTATTCACTTATGTTATTAACTGGGTCGTGTGAAAGACTTATAAAAACTCCACACAGTAATAATTTTATTTACTCAATATAATACAGGAGATTCATTTCATGAACGAAACTGAATATATCCACCTACATTCTGAATTNAAGTGAGTTTGATTTTGCATTACATTTGTAATAAAATTATACAATTAAATGTTTGTTTACACAAAGCACAATATATAATAAACAGAAAAAAAAATTCCTTTTCTGATTAATATACATTTACCAAATCCAAAATCCACATATCTGTCCCATTGGAAATACTATGTAAGACACATCGTGCAAAATATTTGACCAAAAATTTATGTTTTATAAGTACAAGCCTTTAAATAAAAATTTTAATATTACATAGGACAGATGCACATACACTTCACGTTACGTCAGTCTTATGACGTATTTAGGTACGACATGTTTACAAAATATTCCACAGTGAATTTAAAATTTGTATAGATAAGACAAATTTGTGTAGTTTGAATATTTTATTACAGTTTGTTAAAATCAAACATTTTAATTTAAACGTAGAATGGAATCCGAAACCGTCATAAACCAGGAGAATAACAAGTTTAATAAATTGAAACTATTATGTTATTTTTTTAATTAGTTTAAACTATGTTCCAGATGCTATCATATTATGCAGCAAGCAACTCGCAATGTCGTAAATCATGTGTCAACTTGAAGCTCTCTTTTATAATGTATATAACTATCAAATATTTAATTTTAGAGTCATGAAATGTGCTTAAATAAAATTTAATCACGTAAAACTTTAAACAGCAAAGTCAAAATTTTTTAAGAAATATGTAACAAATATCCAGTACAAAATAATATCATCAACAAATATTTCCAACTATTTAACTATTCACTTATGTTATTAACTGGGTCGTGTGAAAGACTTATAAAAACTCCACACAGTAATAATTTTATTTACTCAATATAATACAGGAGATTCATTTCATGAACGAAACTGAATATATCCACCTACATTCTGAATTTAAAAAGTGAACATTTCAAGGGTTTTATTATCCTCCATTATTTGTGCAGTTCCAACATACTGTTCCTCCGCTGCAAATGCAGTTGAGGTTTATTACCTTAGTCNTATTTGTGCAGTTCCAACATACTGTTCCTCCGCTGCAAATGCAGTTGAGGTTTATTACCTTAGTCGTGATACAGGAATCAAGCAAGGCGTTGCCATTCCGAGCCAACCTGTCCTGCCTGGCTAGTCACAGGCACAACCACATCTCTTATACAAAGCCCATCTAAGGAATGTTGACTCACTACTCTCAGCAGTTATGACTGAACCATTACTATTGAAACCTACAGTTTCTTGATTTTNAATTTTATTTACTCAATATAATACAGGAGATTCATTTCATGAACGAAACTGAATATATCCACCTACATTCTGAATTAAAAAAGTGAACATTTCAAGGGTTTTAGTATCCTCCATTATTTGTGCAGTTCCAACATACTGTTCCTCCGCTGCAAATGCAGTTGAGGTTTATTACCTTAGTCGTGATACAGGACTCTAGCAAGGCGTTGCCATTCCGAGCCAACCTGTCCTGCCTGGCTAGTCACAGGCACAACCACATCTCTTATACAAAGCCCATGTAAGGAATGTTGACTCACTACTCTCAGCAGTTATGACTGAACCATTACTATTGAAACCTACAGTTTCTTGATTTTTATAAATATTCTTCATTGGAAATAAGTACAGTATCGATTCTGTTTCATTCAGTTTCAGGATTATTTACTACGTCTGTGATTCTCCCATGTCTGTAAACTAATTTTTGAGTTGAAGTTTAATAGTTATGTTTAAAGCCTTACATATTGTATTAAAGGTTTCCAGGCTAAATTTTGTATGAATGATGTTATTGCTATTCATAATTTTTGAAATTATGCGTAATTCTTCATATTATGCACGAATATGCTTTCATGAAAAAATCGCATCAGTATAACTTATCTGCTATGATTATTTAACATAATAGTAGAATGGAAAAAAAACTTATGTTTATTTTCAGCAGCTAAGACTCAGAGATAGATTAAAGTTTATGACGTTTAATAACCTGCAATAATAGTCCTAAAAACTGAGAATTCTAAAATCTAAATTCTATGACAACTAACACTCAAAATGTGATCTAATTGCATTGGTGAAAAAATAATTTCAATATTCCTGTGTTTCTGGTAATATAAAATATCTTCAATTGTGCAAACACGATATGTCTAATAACACAGACACTGTATGACAGAGAATATCCCATAATATGAAGGCATGGATACAGTAACATATATATATATATATATATATATATATATAAGAATGTTATGCATTTGTTTGCCATTTAAGGCCACTCAAATGTATCGCGTGCATGATAAGTACGACAAGCAGAATATAAAGCCCTCATTCAAGACTTCGTTACTGTCACACAAAGTTAGATTTTTGCCTATTACTTTCTTGAATAATGAGCCAGGCGTTCTTATTGTTCTCAAACGCCGCCGTACTCTATTCCGTCAAACTGATGAGTTCACGAGAGGTTTCGTTGTAGGTCTCCGTAATGCCGGTTGACACTTGCGCCGTATTGTGGTAGAAACATGCGATACCACAACCGTTTCACACTGGGGCAAACGGAAACAAAACCCGGCAGAAAATACATAAACTAAAATGAGCCAGGTTCGGAATAACTGGCGATTCTGAGTGGAGGAGAATATGAACCAACCTGTCGTACCAGCTGCCTGGCAGAGCCTTAGTTCATGCGCAAGTCTGCTGGCGTGTTCACGCGCGTGGCAGCAGTTGAAATACAACGTCTGTCTGTCGTGTTTCCTAGCCGGTGTACGTAAAGATAAGCCAAGATTCAGCGGTGGACCCGTCTACGTCAGATTTTTAATGATATTGTAGATATTAGGAATAACCGTCATATATGCTCAAGAGAAATACCATATGTCTGCAAAGGAAGCACGTGCTATTGCAACATTTACGAGCGATCTAGTTGAAAACGTAACATTTTATTTATATTTCATGCAAGATCAAGCATAAATCCTTGTTTTTCTGTACCACATAATCGTTCCAAAATACTAAGCTCTTGNTTATATTTCATGCAAGATCAAGCATAAATCCTTGTTTTTCTGTACCACATAATCGTTCCAAAATACTAAGCTCTTGATTTTCCTGCTACTTTGGGTTACTTCCATCTCTAGGAAAACTTTTTTACAAACGATATAAAAACTATTTAAATTAAATAAGATTGTATTGTATGTAGACATGTTTTTATTGCAGGTATGAGTACGAAAACTTTTTCTTTGACGAGAATAGAACACCTAGACATTAAGTGACGTTCTGCGAGCGGCAACATAGATACGAAATTTAACTTCTTAAGAGAAGAACTCACGAATAGAACCAAGTGTACGTCAGAAAACCTAGACGAGTTGAAGCAAAAATAGTTTCATTTTAAGTCTCAATAAACGTCAAATTGGATTAAAGATTACAAATGAAAAAAAAATTTGATAAATGTAATAAGGANAATTTTAAGTCTCAATAAACGTCAAATTGGATTAAAGATTACAAATGAAAAAAAAATTTGATAAATGTAATAAGGAATGGCTTGAGCCTACATTTTCATTTTATTGGTGTACAGGGAAGTTGGCCGACCAGAATATTCATTTTAAGTTTGTCGTGAGCGCACAAAAGGTCAGACAACCAAAGACTTGAGAGAGTCTACACCAACAGCTGTTCTAACATACGCAGCTCAAATGAGTTGAAGAGCTACAGGTCCAACTTCACCTGGTTTGTCATGCAGAGCCTTCCGTAAGCAACACAAAGAGTGTTTGTTCATCCATCTGGCAGTGATTTTTATGAAGATAAGGATGCCGACAGTGACGATGTCGATGGCGATGCTGATGGAGGTGGATATTTGATGGATGAATCCATCTGGTGGTGATGATAGTGAAGATGAGAATGTCAGTAGTAACAAGGCCGATAATGGTTGGAGATAAAAATGATGCATTAATACATTATTCAATTCGTTTTCATTTATTGTAGTTTGATACTTTGTGTTTTGTTACAATTAATATTTTATATTATGTTTGTTACCAATTGATTAAATCTTTTTTCCAGCATATTTGCATATCTTAAGCCCTACTACTTGTCCTGGACACATGCAATGTTGTCACGTCGGTGTTTTAATCATTTCTTCTTGTATGTAAAAGCTTTGTTCTCCACAGAATACCCGTATATCTTTATGNGTCACGTCGGTGTTTTAATCATTTCTTCTTGTATGTAAAAGCTTTGTTCTCCACAGAATACCCGTATATCTTTATGACTATTGCGTGGTTTTCTTTTACAGTGCATTCTCTTTTAATTGGTATGCAACATACAGTGTTTGATGCACTACCTGAAACAATGACACTAATGGATACTTCTTGTCCCAGTGTGCGTTGGTCACATNACATACAGTGTTTGATGCACTACCTGAAACAATGACACTAATGGATACTTCTTGTCCCAGTGTGCGTTGGTCACATTGGGCGACAGTGTTGCCAGGAAGGAGATGTGTATCATCGTAGTGAGACCGGAGCTCGGAGACGAACTTCAGAAGATCGTCGCAACAGAGGTCAAGCCCAAGCACAGCCACAATCCCCGAGTGGTGACATTGTACGAAGTGTACAGGGAGGTCTGAATTCTCCGATATCAACACGTACAGTTTGGCGCCGATTAGTTGAAGCAGTCGTATGCAGTGAAGGCTGCTCTTAACNAATTCTCCGATATCAACACGTACAGTTTGGCGCCGATTAGTTGAAGCAGTCGTATGCAGTGAAGGCTGCTCTTAACGGCGCACCAGAGCTGTGCGGGGTGCACAGTGGAACAGTATTACATACAGCNCGTATGCAGTGAAGGCTGCTCTTAACGGCGCACCAGAGCTGTGCGGGGTGCACAGTGGAACAGTATTACATACAGCGGGGATTCCCGTATCTGTCTAGCCAATGGTGATAGCCGTATAATAATCTAACGGAAGTGGCCTTTGCGCGGAATTTTTTATGCCATTATGAAGCGCTACACAGCCCGTCAACTTCAACGTGTGTTCATGGTTTGGGGTGCAATTAGTGCCAACAGATTCTCATCTCTATAGTACGCAATAAGTGAACACTAACGACTCGTCTCTGTATTGATGAAGTGCTGTGGCCCGTAAAAATACCATATCCAGTACTTTAGATCACTTTATCCTTGTGTATTAATAACAAGTTAATAATATGATTTGCACTTGTTTGGTAATCCATTCGTAAAGTTTGGTCTGTTTTTTTTTGGATTATTTCATGGCATCGCTTTGTGTCTGCAGACACAATGTGCGCGTGTGTATATGTGTATATATATACACATATATATATATATAATGAATGTGCATTGAATGATATATTTTGTCCTTGATAGATCAATTGGAAGCGACATTGTTTAATCGACTTCCAGTGACAGTCAATCATAGGGGCTATATTTACTTTACCTTCGCTGGTATTACCAAAGCATTCGAAGGCTCTGTCAACCTCAAGTAAGTGCTTATTTGTACAGTCAAGGTTAGCTTACAGCACACATTACTCCAGCTTATGCTTCGTTGCGATGTTACGATAGCCAGTTATTCGGGAAAAGAATATATTTGGAGCTACACATATATTTTTATTCCAGATATAATAAAATCTAGCATTATTATAGCCCATTTCAGCTAGTGATAGCTTACGGAATTCATTATTCTTGTAGAAGATAATGCTTTCAGGTTCGTCGTGATACCTGGTACATAGACATTAATACTGAATAATAAGTGACGTTCAAATGATAGGGCTTCAGCGACGAACAGCTCAGATGACTTTACACAGAGATCCGTAGAATTGTTATATGAATATTTCCTCAAGCAATGTATCCATTCTCATAGAAATATAACACAGCATTATTCCATAATATTCGCTCTAAGCACTGCTGGTTATAAATATATGCATTTATAGTTAATGTACAATATAGAAAACATGTTGAAATTATTTTAATAATATTAAAAACAACAATTCTCTCATTTGAATTCAAGCATATAAAGTATTGTATCACGAACGTCAAAAATTTCCTATTTTAGTTGCATTCATATGAAATATTATAATATAAAAAATGTATAACACAGAAAATAATTTGTCATGATCTAGTTTCAATTCCATAATTTTATATAAATATTCAAGATATCATATAAGCGCAAATTAGTAACGCACTGACACAGGTAATATATTAAGTAGTCACATAATTCTATGTGAATGAGTGAAGAGAATTGGTCGGCTTTTAACAGCAAAGCGTTGAGAGCCGATGAGGGTGATTGAGGTGAGAAAGAAGCAGCGTCGGAATGAAGAGGTGGTGGAAATGGGAGATCATCGAGAAAACCCACCGACCTGTGGCGTCATCCGACACTATACCCTCATGAGAAAATCCGTAAGTGTCCCGGCCTGGGATTGAACCAAGTTCGATTTGGTGGGAGGTGAGCATGCTAACCGCTCAGCTACCGCAGCCCCCGTAGTAATACGTGTTTGGCTACTTGGGTCCAAAAGAATAAAACTGCAGCAGGACAAGGACATACGACATGACTGACGTGGCCATGGAGGGAATGATTNAGTAATACGTGTTTGGCTACTTGGGTCCAAAAGAATAAAACTGCAGCAGGACAAGGACATACGACATGACTGACGTGGCCATGGAGGGAATGATTGGCAAGTCCAGAGTGAAGAAGCCAGCTGCTGTGAACACCAGCTCCTTGCTGGATATCTGGTCTGAGAACTCCTTCAGCTGCACTCGTGCCTCCTCGTCTATTCCTGGCTCCAGGAGCAGGTCCTGAACTACGTCTCCTGTGCTCCTTGCAGCTCTAACAGTGGCGTTGCTCACACAGATGATCAACAGAGCCTCAGTGATGTAGATCACTGCCCACATAATAAGAACTGCAAATGTCATATCTGATGGTGTGAATATAGAACTCAAAGCCATTAATACCATAAAAATTGAATGTATGAAGGCATACAAGATGACAAACAAAATCAGTACACCATATGATGAGTTAATCTGGGACACGATGTGACTGAGACAATTGTAAACTTGTCTTAAGGCCAAGGCATTTTGTTTGCGAGGAAAATTAGTAGTGTTTTGTTCTGTGGTTCTTGTTTCACGTGTGTTTGTCACCATAATGTCGAGCCTTTCGGAATGCAAACCATAAGTGTTTTCTGAAGCGCTTCTTCCCATTTGTAAAATTNTGTCACCATAATGTCGAGCCTTTCGGAATGCAAACCATAAGTGTTTTCTGAAGCGCTTCTTCCCATTTGTAAAATTTTTCTGTGGGTATCAACATTATTTTTTTTTTCTTGTAAAAAGTATCATACAATTGGGTATTCAAGAGATAAAACCGCTGCCTTACAAGAAGTACTAAATTTGTGTAATTGGCCAACAGGGTAATAATTATAAAATTGCTTACGTAACCAATGGTATCGTTTAGTTTAAATACAAATCCGACGAACACTGACTGATGAATTGCTACAGTTAATATAATTACTACGTACGCACACGTAAGAATCCATTTCGTGTATTTAGCCCATTCCCTGTAGTATTCGCTAGCGTTTCTGACTAGAAACTCATCCACAAATAAAAATCTCTATAATATCTCCTGGCGGTGTTTGTTATTCAGACACATCCCTATTAATACAACAGAAGTGGTGATTTCACCATTCAAGATGACGATTATGAGCGATATTTCTCCCAGTTGCTCTGATATGTTAAATTTTGGTTTCACTAATCTGAACGCAAATATTACGATATTAACTAAGGTCACCGTGACAATAATGACGGTATAGACAGTGGCTGTGGCGGACCTCTCGAGGACGGGCATGCTGCTGCCATCTTCTTGAACCTCTGTGGTTACTGTAAATGTTTCAAGACCCAGCAGTTTTGAGGCAGTGGTAGTAGGCTCTAGGCAAGTGGTGAAGTCTGCTTTCTCTGCTGATACTGCTGAGGCTGGAACACACCAAGCAGCAGTGTATTAAATATTTAAGGCTTTTGAATTTTGGCTCTGATCNCTGATACTGCTGAGGCTGGAACACACCAAGCAGCAGTGTATTAAATATTTAAGGCTTTTGAATTTTGGCTCTGATCATATGTCACTACGCACACTAGGACTTCGCATTATCACACTGTGTTTACTTTGTATATATTGGAGCATATTCCAAGCAATACAAAAACCCACTGGAATAGCGTTGTTATGGGCACAGACACTGGCCTCACTATCTTTGCGACTCGAGGGCTACATATTTACCATTAGCTCAGAGTTTTGGTGATTGCATGTTGCATATGAAACACACATACAACATGCAAATGAAGAAACAACATATTTTAAGTGTTGTCTGTTTCTAAAATGTAACACGAGGTGATAGTCTCTCTATTCGTAAGAAAAGTGTATTTTTAAACATACTTCATTATGTACTTTACTTACATAAAATTATCAATCAATGCAATCTTGTTGGAATTACGGGTTTAAATTTAATTTTTTTCCGCCTGTTTACTTTTACGTGTAAAATATTAAAGAAAATAATCACATTTTTTTTATTTTTTATTATATAAAAAGGCAAAAAGTCTGTTTACTCACCTTAGTAGATACCGTAAATACATGATTGTTTATTAACTCGTAACTTTAAAAATTTGCTTCCTGTCTACATTTATACTTAATTTGTATCCTCCCAGCATAAGTAAANTTATTAACTCGTAACTTTAAAAATTTGCTTCCTGTCTACATTTATACTTAATTTGTATCCTCCCAGCATAAGTAAATTTTATATTTCAATTGATCAGAAGCGTGGATCAGGTTTAAATGTAATATTGTCAGGAACATATTTGTGTTGCCAATATTAACACTAACACTTGTATAAAAAACGTAGAGATATGAAAGGAAACTTGTTCCGTGCTCACACTCTATACATATGTTGACAAACGACGTTATGAGAGAGAACCACTACCCTTACAAATGTATTTACATTACTGTTGGCATGGCAGGCAATGTGCTAGTTATAATATAGGCATTTTACGCCAGAGTTATTTTATAGTATTCCATTTCGAACATGGTCGAATAAGAACAAAATATCTACATACAAATTTTTGCTATACCAAATATTAATAGTTTTCGTTTATTGTAAAAGGTTTATGAGCAATTGCAACATTTAAATACGTGTAGTAAGAGTCTTAAAATTCTAATACTTTAAAGGAGCTACAAAACGTTATTGCATGATTTTAAATTGTTTTGGCGAAATAGATCTGCCTATAAAATGTCAGAAGTTTTACCTTGAGACGTCTGTGGCAACGTTTGTGGGCGATCTTCCGGAGGAAGAGTACGTCCTTGCTCGCTCCAAACAAGACTCTGCCTGGAAGACATCCTCCTTGGACTCACTCCAGCCATGGCACGCCTGCAAAAACCACACTTATACAACACGTGATACACGCAGCTGATGTCGCAGTTGTGCTGTCCATTACATTTATAAAGGTGACACTCAACAAATTATGATGCAGTAATCATACGCTGAATTGGTAGAAATTTATATTCAATATGATTATCCCGTAACATTGTTTCATTTAATTAAGGTGAATATTCAACTGCAAATATCAGCGTTTATAAGCATGCACATAAAGTATATATTATAATTTGCTTATAAGCACATATAATAATTATACACTGGAGAGCCAAAATAACTGGCATAGGCGTGCGTATGCAAATAACAGAGGTAAGGAACCAATCAGAGTACAGCGATGCGGTCAGCAGCGCCTATATAAGACAACAAGCGTCTGGCAAAGTTGCTAGATCGGTTACTGCTGCTACAATGGCAGGTTATCAAGATTTAAGTGAGATTGAACGTGGTGTTATAGTCGGCGCACGAGAGATGGGACATAGCATCTCCAAGGTAGCGATAACATTTGGATGTTCGCGTACGACCATTTCACGAGTGTACCGTGAATATCGGGAATCCGGTAAAACATCAAATTTTCGACATCACTGCGGGCGGAAAAATATCGAGAACGAAAGGGACAAACGACGACTGACGATAATCATTAATCGTGACAGACGTGCAACCCTTTCTCAAATTGGCGCAGATTTCAATGCTAGGGCATCAACAAGTTCCAGCGTGTGAACTATTCAACGGACCATCATTTCTATTGGCTTTCGGAGCCGAAGGCTCACTCGTGTACCGTTGTTGACTGCACGACACTAAGCTTTACACCTTGCCTGGGCCCGCCAACACCGCCATTGTACTGTTCATGACTGGAAACACGTTGCCTGGTCTGACGAGTCTCGTTTCCAATTGTATTGGGTGGATGGACGTGAAAGGGTATGGAGACATCCTCATGAATCCATGGACCCTACATGTCAACAGGGGACTGTTCAAACTGGTGGAGGTTCTGTCATGGTATGGGGCGTGTGCAGTTGGCGTGAAATGGGACCCCCGATACATCTATATATGACTCCGAACGGTGACAGATACGTAAGCATCCTGTCCGATCACCTGCACCCATTCATGTCCATTGTGCATTCCGACGGACGGGGATAATTCCAGGAAGATGATGCGACACCACACACGTCGAGAGTTGCTACCGAGTGGCTCCAGGAACACTCTTCTGACTTTAGACACTTCCATTGGCCACCTAAATCGCCAGACATGAACATTATTGGTCATATCTGGGATGCCTTGCAGCGTGCTGTTCAGAAGAGATCTCCAACGCCTCGCACTCCTATGGATTTGTGGAATGCCCTGCGGGATTCATGACGTGAATTGCCACCTGCATACCTTCAGACATTAGTCAAGTCAATGCCACATCGTCTTGCGGGTTTTCTGCGTGCTCGCGGGGCCCTACACGATTATAGGCAAGTTTACCAGTTTTTTTGGCTCTTCAGTGTATATTAACATATGCACATGCCTCCACATATCGTCACGTTAATCAGCAAATCCCGTAACCAAATAAAATTGTATGAAAATCTCTTAATTTCGTGGCAACACTCAATTTATATATATATTGGTTTTAAAAAAGTTAAAAAAATAATCAATTGAAAAAAATAATGCATTTCCACAATTATTGTATGATCAACATCAATAAAAAATAAATAAATCTAAATATTTTTTATCCTTCCGGTACAATACTAACCATGTTGATGTACATACCATACTTACTACAAGATCTTATGTATTACCTTACATTCGCGTGAAGACAAAATATTTATTTTGTTAAATATGTGTTTCCGATAATTTTGAACCTGCTCGTGGGAAGATGTGCCCGGGTTTCGTCAATGTACTTTGCAGTTTTCATGGCAGCTTTCTTAAGGTTACAGTTTTATTTTGTTCTCGCTGTGCTTTCCTGTATATTGTGTTGTAAAATTCTTTTAAATTATAGATAGAACAATGGATATATCATACCTTACTATCGACGTGAAGCTCATATGGCTATTGGTCACTAAACGGCGTTCCTGAGATAATAGTTAGTTCATCAATTGTAAATACAGTACGTCTTTTGTGGAAAGTATCCGAAATATTATTGAAGAAATAAATAATGAAGACAAATGCATTTTCGAAAATGAATTTAAAAATTTATAATTATTTAAAATTTATATGTATTCCTTAAATTCAGTTAATTGAACCTAGTTCATACGTTAGTATACCGATCATAATATTTCCTCATTTCATAAGAATGTGAAAAAGTATATTCGGAAAGGTTTAGCAGTCTACCTGTATTTCAGTTGTAACTTTTGAGACAACATTTGAATGCAAAATAGTTAGAAGTTGCGACCTTAACGCATGTGATACAAATGTGAGAATCCAAAGATAGTTTACCATTCTAACCCTGTGTCCTGAATAACTATTTCAGCTGAAACCGTAATTTATGTGAAAATAATATTTTTTTTTTTTTCTTTCAAAAATTTAAAGTTAAAATTATTACTAATACTCTTGTATCTTAACGAATGTTATTTACCAGATCATTTGGTATTTTCATGGAATTATCATCGATATCTTGTCATTAAACCATAGACGTTACCAAAATATAAAAATTAAAATGTTATGTGTTGAAGAGTTTTGAGGATTGACCCTTGATATTTTATTTTCTTCTTTTATTTTGGGTGAAATGATACAAATATCCGAGAACTGAGGAAGAAAAAAATTGTTCAATCAATGAGCCGATTAGCTGTTTATCACAAACTGCTTCCAGCTGAGGTAGGCATAGATGTATAGTATAATATAAATAAAAATTACTAAATAATTGTTTGAAAATAGGTTATGATATATTTTGTAACGCTAACAGCTGGTTGGCTGATATATTTACCATTGTAATGTCATAAAACTGGTAAATGTAATGTGTCGAAGTGAGTACGAGCTGCTCAAGGCGAAGCTACAATTAAATGTGCTGGTTTTTTTAACTAAGCTATATAAGTTTACGTCCGAGATTCTTCTGTAGTTTGTTTATGTTAAATAAACGTAAGATCGAGTTATGTTACTGGTATAATAGAGTTCTATTAATGGTATGTTGGAGAAAATAATTATGTTTGANTTGTAATGTCATAAAACTGGTAAATGTAATGTGTCGAAGTGAGTACGAGCTGCTCAAGGCGAAGCTACAATTAAATATGCCGGTTTTTTGAACTAAGTTATATAAGTTTACGTCCGAGATTCTTCTGTGGTTTGTTTATGTTAAATGAACGTAAGATCGAGTTATGTTACTGGTATAATAGAGTTCTATTAATGGTATGTTGGAGAAAATAATTATGTTTGANAAACGTAAGATCGAGTTATGTTACTGGTATAATAGAGTTCTATTAATGGTATGTTGGAGAAAATAATTATGTTTGAGGTATTTCTGAGCTATCGCCTATCTAAGGTCATTTTTAAATGTATGATGAAGTGAAAGTGAAAAATATATGGGGTGACTTTGAAATGTGATTTAGATGTATTTGGGACATGTCTATCATTCAACAGAGATACGTTTTTATATTGAAATATGTTTAAAGAATATCTTTGTTTGGCAAATGTGTCATGCTTAACTAGATTGGTGTTCCCAAACAAACAAAGATACTGAATGAGTGAGACGATAGTTACAATACTAGTAGAAATGTTGAGTATCTGGTGTCCTGATAGGGTATTTTCTCTAAGCGTCTAGGTAAATTAGTGGGAATGAGGAAAGTGCATGCTTTTCTAAATAAGTGTTCTAAGTGTAATAAAGTGTAGCGTCGCTCAACAGGTTTATTAAAGAATGTGAGTTATTTCTTATTGTAAGCAGAGTGATCGTAGAACTTTCTTCACTAATAAGAAAAAAGCAGTGATAATTGGCATGAACATGGTTTCGGATATGCATCCTAATTCTTCAAATTAATAAAACGCAAGACGCGTACTCTGTAAGCAATAATTATTATGTAGAGTAGAGTAACCACAATCACTCAAAGCGAGTTGAGATAGAAACCGCCAGTACAGTATTACAACCTTTGTTCATAGTGATGGCCGTTGACGTGGTTGCACGGCGGCATACAGTACCGCTGTACTCGAAGCAGCACACATGGCTGTGGTGATGATTGTCGTCGTCTACTTGACTTTGCCACGTGGTTCTAGCAGCAGCGCATTACTATTACACACTTCCCTGCCATTCTGTTATGGACAGACGAGGCACTGTTTACACGCGAGGACATCTTCAGCAACAAGTGTGTGTCTTGCGTTTAATTTGTAGCACAAGGATGCAGTTCCAACTCCATGATTAATACANATGCGAGGGCATCTTCAGCAACAAGTGTGTGTCTTGCGTTTAATTTGTAGCACAAGGATGCAGTTCCAACTCCATGATTAATACATCAATACACTCTTCTTGACACTCCCTTGCATTCCCCAAAATATCCGCAGTCATTTGAAAAACATACTGTATATAACTTAATAATCATTTACGAATATACATGTATAGATAAAAATAATTTGAAAATTTCGCTTATTATTTTGAATTTAAGAATGTTTATAACACATGTAATTCTATGAAGCCTGATTCCGATTATGCTACATCCCACTTCATAAATGATTTAACTATCAACACAAAAATAAAAATTTTCAAATCTAAATAAAAAAAGATAGTGAAATTAATTTGGCGATTTAAAAATATTAATATTCTTAATCAACAATAACATGAATAATAAATATTCTTAACTCATAAGATTTTTTCACAAATTTGAAGAGAAATTTTAATTCTTAAGTAAATTGCACATTTAAGTTTAAGAATAATGCACTCCAATAGGTTGGCCAGTCGGTGAGATTGAGGGTAAGTACGGTGGCCTCCGAACAGACTTAAGCGTCCACAGAAGGGCAATATGTAATATCTCGTATGCCATGCTGATATATATGGTCACGGGGTATGACATCACTTCTGGTTGTGAGTAATGTGGTTGGTAAGGCCACTACTAGCCAATGACAACAAAGGTGTTGTATCGCCCTGTCTGTAGCTGTGGTACTGTCACAGGCGAGGCTCTCGCAATCTACCTGCACTCGCCGACAGTCTAACCCAGGACCACACACTGGAGAGTGTGGGTGCACTCTGCAAGTCTGAAGCCGGAGGGTTTTTGATATCATTCACTGGAATTATAAAAATATATTCTAGAAATTGTTTTTAAATTAAAATAATTTTATTTAATTTTTGTTTAATTATTGAATTTAATATTTGGTAAACCAAAAGTATTTAATTTTTAAAATTATTAACATATATGTAATATACTAAAACGTTCTGTTCAATACCTCCATAAACAAGGTTAATGCCACCCAAGGTCCAAACACTTCCCTTGGTCAGGTTCATACACACTGTCGTGGAAGTCCAGTACTGTGAATGTAACTGTAAAGACACTGTCCTTGAGATCTGCACTTGCGTGCTCATGTATATACTACAGACGTTCAAGCAGCAACGAATGGAGTAAAACACACGTAATTTAAATTGTGCAAAAATATAAGAGATGACTGAGTACCGTAAATATACCATTGTAATAAACAAAAGTACAAATTTTACGTCTTGGATATCTACTACAATATATATATAACCTCTTTTAGGTGGCTCAACTTCAAGGTGAATTGTGAGAATGTACCTATAAAAAAGAAGTTTGATTTGAATTACCAAATGGATTTACACCGGTTTCTAATCGAATGTTACTGGTTTCACAAAGTAAAATAAACGACTTCCGCTTCTCAGCGTATAAGTGACAACTGGAAAGAAACAAACCGGCATTCCAACGGAAAAAGGAATGACATTCATTTGAAAAACCAGATTGCAGTTTTGAAAATATATCGATTTGTAATGGAAACCATATTAACTCTGAAATGCGATATAAATATTTCCGGTAATAAAATCAAAACAACAGGGACATAAATTATTTTCATTATTGGTAATGAATGGCATGTTAATAAATACATTAAATTTACATAACAAAACGTTAGTGATGTTACTAGCAAGCGTACTTTCCTCAACGTGGCTGCAATTAGTTATCAAACAATTTCTTAAAAGTAAAGTTTATAGAAAGGACTTGACTTCTCTATAAAATCAATAACTTTAAAAATTAACCCAGAAACTTATGCAAAACTGGTGAGACAATTACAAATAGACACGTTCATTACGCTGGACTTGAACTCAGGAAACCTCATACTATAAGCCAGCGTGCATTCCACTGCAATACGGAGGTTGGATTAGGAGCATCAACTTCGGATTTAATCAGTTTAATGATTCTAATAATATTGTTTACTAATCTAATATATTTAAATGGGATTTTTTTTAATAAGTGACAAATGCACTTAAAACTTTTATTTTTACATGACCAACACTAGCGTTACTTGTGCGAAGAATTTAATGCGAAGTTTAATATATACGTATCTTACCTAAATTATTTATGAAACTGCCATGTTGAAAATCGTTGTCTGACCCATTTGAATCATGAAAGTTTACATGGCCTTCTGTAGAATTTATTTTGTGCATAATTTGGTACACATTTCTTTAGAATGTTCCCTTGTAACATTCGGTGGGAATCGGATGTTTAGTCCTCGAGACATGGCATAAAACGTCCATAATTTCCATGTGGCGATCTTCATAAATGGAAGACAAAATAGTAAATAAGTAGCAATTTCGTTGCCTTTGTACTGCCAGTTTGTATACTTAACATAGATGACAGTTTCGTAGATATCGCACACAAAACTGAAATTATTTAATAGCCACCATTCAGGAAATAAGAGTGTCCTACTTAAAAAAAAAATACATTTATTATTATGGCCTACCACAGTACAAGTCCGCCAAATTTTGTAAGAATGGGCAGATAGTCTCCCGAGATACGAGATTATATCAATATTTTCTATTGGTAGGACTATCTTACAATATGACAGAGAAATGAGGCNTGTCTCCCGAGATACGAGATTATATCAATATTTTCTATTGGTAGGACTATCTTACAATATGACAGAGAAATGAGGCTCTGCATGGACAAAGTAAATTGTTGAAATAGGTACTACCAGCATAAAAAATAAATTTCTAATGTNGCAACGAATGGAGTAAAACACACGTAATTTAAATTGTGCAAAAATATAAGAGATGACTGAGTACCGTAAATATACCGTTGTAATAAACAAAAGTACAATTTTTACGTCTTGGATATCTACTACAATATATATATAACCTCTTTTAGGTGGCTCAACTTCAAGGTGAATTGTGAGAATGTACCTATAAAAAAGAAGTTTGATTTGAATTACCAAATGGATTTACACCGGTTTCTAATCGAATGTTACTGATTTCACAAAGTAAAATAAACGACTTCCGCTTCTCAGCGTATAAGTGACAACTGGAAAGAAACAAACCGGCATTCCAACGGAAAAAGGAATGACATTCATTTGAAAAACCAGATTGCAGTTTTGAAAATATATCGATTTGTAATGGAAACCATATTAACTCTGAAATGCGATATAAATATTTCCGGTAATAAAATCAAAACAACAGGGACATAAATTACTTTCATTATTGGTAATGAATGGCATGTTAATAAATACATTAAATTTACATAACAAAACGTTAGTGATGTAACTAGCAAGCGTCCTTTCCTCAACGTGGCTGCAATTAGTTATCAAATCATTTCTTAAAAGTAAAGTTCATAGAAAGGACTTGACTTCTCTATAAAATCAATAACTTTAAAAATTAACCCAGAAACTTATGCAAAACTGGTGAGACAATTACAAATAGACACGTGCATTACGCTGGACTTGAACTCAGGAAACCTCATACTATAAGCCAGCGTGCATTCCACTGCAATACGGAGGTTGGATTAGGAGCATCAACTTCGGATTTAATCAGTTTAATGATTCGAATAATATTGTTTACTAATCATATATATTTAAATGGGATTTTTTTTAATAAGTGACAAATGCACTTAAAACGTTTATTTTTACATGACCAACACTAGCGTTACTTGTGCGAAGAATTTAATGGGAAGTTTAATATATACGTATCTTACCTAAATTATTTATGAAACTGCCATGTTGAAAATCGTTGTCTGACCCATTTGAATCATGAAAGTTTACATGGCCTTCTGTAGAATTTATTTTGTGCATAATTTGGTACACATTTCTTTAGAATGTTCCCTTGTAACATTCGGTGGGAATCGGATGTTTAGTCCTCGAGACATGGCATAAAACGTCCATAATTTCCATGTGGCGATCTTCATAAATGGAAGACAAAATAGTAAATAAGTAGCAATTTCGTTGCCTTTGTACTGCCAGTTTGTATACTTAACATAGATGACAGTTTCGTAGATATCGCACACAAAACTGAAATTATTTAATAGCCACCATTCAGGAAATAAGAGTGTCCTACTTAAAAAAAAAATACATTTATTATTATGGCCTACCACAGTACAAGTCCGCCAAATTTTGTAAGAATGGGCAGATTGTCTCCCGAGATACGAGATTATATCAATATTTTCTATTGGTAGGACTATCTTACAATATGACAGAGAAATGAGGCTCTGCATGGACAAAGTAAATTGTTGAAATAGGTACTACCAGCATAAAAAATAAATTTCTAATGTAATTCGTTAATAAAATATATTGAAATAAAATATTTTTACAGCCACTATTTTCAAAATAAGTTCCTGACCTCCATAAAGCATGCCAGTTAACACCACCCGTTGCAGTTATATTTGTTTACTAAGTTTGCAAAGAATCTGTCAATTGTTTCCCGAGATATGACCAAAATTTTATTTATTCGCATTGCACTATCTTACCAAATGGCGGACAAAAGATATATTTATATAATAGAGTAGGCAGATATAATACTCCCAGCATACAAAGTTTAGTTGAAATTGATTTCATGAATAAAACACACCACTTGACATCATCTACCTCAGTGCTGTTTGTTTGCCAAATATGATATAAATTGGTTAACCCTTTCCCGAGATATGACATAGAAACATGGCAACGTACTCTGCCATCAACTTGTTACAATGTGTACCTTGACTGATCCGTCCTGGTGATGTTTTCCCAAGCGGTGTTCTCACCCACGTTAGTCGTTGAGCCTTGTGACGTGCTGTGAGCCCATACTGGTATAAAAAGAATGTTGTAGAAACTGATAGGCTGTATTGGCACTTCGGAATGCGTCAGGCTATTAAAGAATATGTTACTGTTAAAAATCAAAAAGTAGAAAAGTTTTCTAGTAAATCTAGTTGTCACAGTTCGCCTTTGTTGGCCGTTTTAAAGTCATCAGCTGCGAAGTATTTGCATCTGGTAGCCCTTCTGTTACTACCAGAAAAATTCCTGAATCAACATCAGCGTCAGTGCTATTTAGTGGTGACAGTTTTTTCAAAGACTTTCTTATAGATTTCCCTGAATGCTTTAAAAATAACAGGTTACTTTTAAAAAAAGTAAGTCATTATATTAATATACTGAAAAGTTTTGTTCATGACGTAAGTTAAGAAGTCGAAATTTCGTCCCTGCTCCTAATTCCGAAATGTGTCCGAGTTTGTTGTGTGAACACTGTACTTAATTTATGTCTTATATCCGTGCATTGTGGGAGACACTGCTGCGACTATGGACCAGTATGGCTTCCGGCCACTTCTGGTGCCTTATAGAGTCCCTGTCATGATACATCTCACTAAGCAGGCATCTTTAACTATGCTGCAGAAGATTGTAAGTATCCTTAGTGTTGATACATGAGAAGCGAATATATTTGTATGTAGGAGGAAAAAAATATAACACAAAAGAAAACAAATGGTCTTACTGAGAAGGAAGTGGAGAGGTGATTGCCCTTGGGGGCATCTCCGTGGTTGAAGATCGAGCACAATGGCTAGAGGTGCTCAGGGCGATTGGTAAAATGATCGTTGTGAGAACAATAATGCGTGAATTGTGATCGAGAATTCGGGATGAGAGTAAGTGTGATTTGCGTCTTCGACCATCAAAAGGATATCTGGGGAAGGCCTTGTCTCAATCTGNGTAAGTGTGATTTGCGTCTTCGACCATCAAAAGGATATCTGGGGAAGGCCTTGTCTCAATCTGGATGTACTGGAGAGGCTTAATAGCAAACTGTTAATAATTACTGTACATGCGTTCAGTAATCCGGCCAGTGACGGGAATTACTGGGAGAAAGTGGGATAATCTTGCGTTAGAATGAGTGGTCCTGCTTTATAAAGGACTGCATTGACCCGCAACCACGCAAGNAGAAAGTGGGATAATCTTGCGTTAGAATGAGTGGTCCTGCTTTATAAAGGACTGCATTGACCCGCAACCACGCAAGATATATGGACGTACTTGCCGAACAGTAAGTCGCAAAACTCGATCAGCTGTTTTGTTTGGTGAGTGTTATCAAACTTACTACATATAGCTGGTTCGACTTTGCTAAGAAATAATTTTCATGGGGCCGTTACAGTGACGGCCCTAAACTTCCAGACACAAAACAAATCTTTAAGAAACCAAATAATAAAAAAAGTCATATTTATTTATTAAATGTTACAGTTTTGAGTAAATATTGTTAATAATTTGTATACTAATTATGGTAGTTAATTGACACATTGTAACATCTAGTAAAATGGTGGCCAACAAAAAAAATATTAATTATGGAAGAACAATAATTCTATTTTCAAATTTATTTAAGTTTTTTTTATATGTCACGTAAAATTTGGCATATCTCGTTACATTCAAGACGCCAAAAATTATCTTGCGGTGTGTTATTATACCCGTGAAGTCAACTATTTAATACAAGTTCAAAGACAAATTTCAAGTTTAAATACAATTTAATTTTAATTTTCTATATATTGTTAAATGAAAAACATCAAATATTTTCATGGTCATTTCGATTTGTAAGTAGACCTTTTGTTATATTATGTAACTAAGATCAGTCTGAGTTTCAGATTCGCACTGAAATTTCAAGTGGACAATCCTCTCGTGAGAAGGTCACAGTGGAAATGTGTTACTACAATTGTCGCATAAAATGTATTTGAGGATTACCAGCCGCTACAGGTATGTAAAGGATAACCAAACACTAAAATGACTGAAAGTGCAGGGTCTCTGACCATGTGAGCTATGAATAAATGATAATCAAAAATAAATATGACGACGTATTTACTTACAGCTGATTCGTTATATATGTCGGTCGACAACGCGGTGCTGTGCCTGCAGTAACACAGTAACGTAGAGTCGTTTGTAGCTTCCTTGTTTCAATGACAGTCTTCTGAATGCGGTTCCAGGACAATATTCCAAGAGCAAAACCCATCCCNTTTGTAGCTTCCTTGTTTCAATGACAGTCTTCTGAATGCGGTTCCAGGACAATATTCCAAGAGCAAAACCCATCCCCCCGTCTCTCCCACGACAATAACAATTTGTTTGTCACGATTTCCGACGGAACACGCCTGCCAAGTGTCTCGTTAGAGAACGTCGTATTGATTTTTGAACCATTATTACAATCCAGCAGAATCCGTAATTACTCTGCAAGACTGAGTGTTGGCTAAGCTCGGCTGCTCCCATCGATTAGTTATTTATAGTCCTCGCAGAATAGTGCGGTTCCTTTGAAACCGTGATAAAATATTGGTAAGTATTTAGAAATTACACGTGTAATCTATTTTAAATATGTTTAGAATACAGAATCATTTTTAATCTGAGCGTATATATTAATATATACATATAGGCATAGAAGCACATATATACATACATTTATACTCACTGCCATAAAAATTGTTACTCCATTATGAGAAGAATACGTATACTGTGTACCATATAAGAAGGCCACATTCTTGACAGTTGACGATCGCCGCGCCTTTTCGTTTATGTATCCATTCGCCACCAACTGTTGTGTCAAGTATAGGCTTTGATGCGGCGAGTCAGCGTGTCCAGGAGGTGCTGCTACGTGTGGAAATTGGTGCACTGCTTGGGTTGCGCTGCATTCGTAAACGGAACTTGGTGGACGTGTGTAGGGTCGTTCGTAAACGCTGTACACGAAATATATCTTACTTTAAAAATTATACAAAGCTCGCAGGAAAATAAAATCATTTGTATGTGCCCGTAAATACGTTATTTTAAACAACAAAACTATAATATGTTTCTGGGTGTAGTTCGGGATATGGATAACAGATAGTATGGAAGGGTGTGTTGTAATAGATGGCGCGCCTGTACCTCACAAGATGGCAGCACATGGTTGGAGAGTTGGGAAACGTGAAAAAGGTTTCGATGTTTCGTTACATTTGGACACGGATCGTTTTATTGTGCATTTCATTTTGAACACCTATACATTACTACTTTATCGAGAAGTTTAGTTTGTAACACTAAAAACCGCTGTTTTATGACCACATAAAATATAATGTGTTAATTAACCTTGTAACTATTTCTTATCGCGCGTATTTTCGGGTGGTCTAATGTGCGTCGGCAGTGCACTCAGAATAGCCAACATCATATTAACTTTTGTTCGTTCGTGCATCAGCTGATACAGGATTTTTAAATGGCACGTTGTTTGTTTTGAATACATAGAATTGCCACTCAGAATAAGGATGGGGAGTCGCAAGCTCTGAAGGAAGAAACCCTACATAACTTTAAGAAAGGATCAGCTTTTTTACCATATAGTGACCAGCTGACATACCAATATGGGCTGATCGTTTTTGGGACATCTGTATTCAATCCACAAAGCTTGCATTCGGAAATGCTGAGAAAAATAAATGATGGTCACATGGGGGTCGTAAAGTGTTGCCCACGGGCGAACGATTCGGTTTGGAGACCGCATATTTCTCAAGAGATTAAGAAAATGGCAGAGAGCTGTGAGCAATGTTTTCAGAGCAAAACACAAAATGCAGAGCCTCTGATACCGATACCACAGCTGGAGCGGCCTTTGACCCTGGCTGGAATTGACATTATGGCAGTAAAAGGAACATATCCTAGTCATGAAGAACTACTATTCAAGATACCTGGAAGTGTTACATAATAGAGTGTTTTACAGCGGAGGCTGTGATCAAACTGCTGCAGAACGTCTTTGCCAGGCATGGCATTCTGGGGATGGTATGCAATGATGGCGGGACACAGTTCACATCTTGGGAATTCCTGCAATGTGTTCGAGGCTATGGGTTCAGCCATATTACATCTATTCCTAGGTTCCCACAGTCCAATGAGGTGGAAGAGAGAGGGTCAATCCATTTTTAATAAGCATATGCATTTGCATCATCATTTTTTATTTATATTAAATTTTTTGTGGAAAATACCTCATCGTTTTAGTACACAAACATAATTTTTTTACATTAAAAAACATTTTTGTCTAGGATATAGACAATATTATTCACTGGCACGAAGAAAATGTTGGCATTTCAAGGTCGTTTTCAAGGAGTCGTAACTTTTACATCTTGCTGTTACAAATCTCCAACATAGCTCTTTAAGCAGCTTAAAATCAAAGTGTTTTATTATGTTCAGAGCAAATGTTACCTAAAATCAAGCCTAAACCAATTTTTTATGACTGATTAGGACCTGAAGAAACACTGTTTCTGTAGTATTCGGTTAGTCACAAATTCCTGAGGGGTTGGTGTAACAATCCTTCTAAGGGAATAAAATATAAATTTGTTTCTTCATCCCCTTCACAAGATATGACCCCCAAAAATTACCAATTTTTCACAAAATTTCCATTTTCAATGTAAAAAAAATGGCATGTTGGGGAGGGGTAACAGTATTTTTTGTTTTGTTTTAAAAACAGTATTTTTCAACAGCTTTCTTACAAAAAAATGTGTACAGCACATTGGTTATATGATAATTATTTTACTAACGATTAAAATAGGGACATTAAATACATTACGCATTCTCTTCAACTGAACTTTAGTGAAACACAGGAGTTGTAAAATTTGTGTACAACGTAGGCCATTACCTATCCTCTCCACCAATATACAAATAAATTTCATAACATTACTTCCTAGAGTTAGTACTATTTCATGTAAAATAAACACTTAAACCAAAATTATTTTATAATAAAAAATAACCACAATTATATTAAGGCTACAATATCACAAAATAAAGAAAAATGCAAGTCATTAATTGGTGGATTTCTCAAGGAACAGTTTCGATAAGTTTTCACTAATTGCTTGTGTAATGTTGTGGCATCTCCCTTTAACTAACCACAACTCTGTCAGTTTCAGAACTTTCAGCATGTCATGAAATAATATCCCAAGTCTAGTCATCCTTATCATACATTTTGAATGAAGTTCCAGGCCTTTTGTATGGAATAAATGTATCCGGTACTCTTCTTCAGTGTCAAAAATGTGTGTTTATGCTACTTCCCCTAAACACCAGTTGTTATCATGCACACAGCATACAAAAATCAAGCAACATTGGTTGTGTCTTCAGTGTAGTTTGTTAAATTTCACTGACTTTGATGAACTGGAAAGTAATTGATTGTTTAGAAAATTATTTATGCTTGATTTGAATTATAGAAGCCCTTATAGTAAAAGATGTGGAATGATGTGGTTTGAGGTACTGGCTGTGACATCTGGAATCTTTCCTCAAGAGCATCTCTCATATTGTCTACAAAGTTCTTGGAACAATAGAAAAATAAGACTCCTTCAATATGATTGGAACAATACTTGAAAATATCCACAGGTATCATGAACTGGTTGTTAACCGGCCGCTGCAAGCTCGCCTTTCTAACCTGCCCCTTCACAGTACCTCCTATCCCATTACATGGCCCGTTTCCATGAGCTGCTGTAGAGAAGTGCCATTCAGCCCTTATACCAAAGCCTTTCTCGTGATTACTTAAGTTATTGAAGTTCTTTCGGTTTTTGTATTGGGCAGATGAGCCTTCAGAGAAGTATACAATTCTGGATAGGTTAGGGTGATCTTGTTTCAGCTGTCAAACAAAAACTTTTTGAAAATTATAAAACATTACTGTTTTGTGGTCTAGGTAGGCGGTAACGAAACAGAAACTTTATAACTTTGATTTTCATCTGCTCTCCAGTAGACCACAGAGGATGCAGTGTCGATTGTTCACCGGACCATTGGAATGATTGGACCTCGTCTTTCACACCGCATGAAAAAACTTCTGAAAAGTCTCCCAAAACAATAAGTTCACCATCTTTAAGATATTCCTTCTGTGAATTAATGAGTCGGATGTAGAAATAAATTTTTATTGACTTTTTGAGGCTGGCGTTTAACAGCGCCCTTCAAAAATGTTGTTTTGCTGCTGTACTGCAAATAATTTGTTGTTAAACAACTCTGGTGTAAAACAGGATACCACCCACCCACATACAGCACAGCATTTCCAGGACTGCCTTCCTGCTGTTGACACCTTTCCTTTTACGAAAATGAAACTAATGAAAAGAACCTTCCAACGATAATTAGAACAAAGAATAGTCAGCTCCTGCAAGCTTAAAGCGTAACTTGGCGTGCCTGGGGCTACAAACTCATGCTAAGTCGAGAGAGATGTCCAAGACACAGCAGTCACAAATAAAATTCAATATCTTAAATCAAATGCTGAATCGTTATCCCCATAACTTATAAGTCAAAATAAATTATTTTAAAGAGAAAAAAATATGTATTAACGAAGTTCCTTATTCCAATACATTTCCATAATATTTTCACAAATAAAATCTATACCATCAGTATTTGAGAAAGGACTCTCATACAATTGTCATATTGCATATGGTAGGATAATAGACTCAAATACTTTTTAGATATTTTAACATTGTTGTACTGAGGTAACAAAATATGAGTTTTCCAATAAAACGTGTTGACAGTAAAGAATATTTCTTATTTAATTATAGCGAGGCACTTCATACATGTTAATACATGGCCAAAAAAACTCAGTGACCGTGCAGCAATTTTCCAAAGAGACAATGCACTAAGATATTATAACTTAATAGCAATAAATTTTGTTGACAACTTTTGGTAACACAAGACTTACCTGTCCACAACCGCTCATTATTTTATAAAAACACTGACAGGCACAAGTACAGTAATATTTGTAGCCAATTTGGCAGTGCTTTAACCCCTTAATAAAAGTGAACTGTACAAAATAAGTATTATAATATTTTTTTGTTTGACAGAAAACTGCGTACTCTTTGTCGATACGATAATATATATATAAGTTTTTTACAATAACTCAGAGTAATGGTTCGCCATATGGGTGCAAGTAATTGGAAATAATAATTTTTACATGAAGCGAATGGTACACAGTGGACAAGACATAAGAAGATAACGCACTTAGTTGTGTTTCACAAAACTTGTGATTGTTCTTGAATTTCCTTGTTTTATTTTACACTCCTCTCTCCCAATTAATGTTTGTAATGGCCATTACTTGTCTTTTGATCAGAAATTTGAACCACTTCCACAAAGAATCCAAACCATCTGACGTGTAATTCTGGACATAGGGCAGAGACTAAGCAGGGCTTGANACAAGTACAGTAATATTTGTAGCCAATTTGGCAGTGCTTTAACCCCTTAATAAAAGTGAACTGTACAAAATAAGTACTATAATATTTTTTTGTTTGACAGAAAACTGCGTACTCTTTGTCGATACAATAATATATATATAAGTTTTTTACAATAACTCAGAGAAATGGTTCGCCATATGGGTGCAAGTAATTGGAAATAATAATTTTTACATGAAGCGAATGATACACAGTGGACAAGACATAAGAAGATAACGCACTTAGTTGTGTTTCACAAAACTTGTGATTGTTCTTGAATTTCCTTGTTTTATTTTACACTCCTCTCTCCCAATTAATGTTTGTAATGGCCATTACTTGTCTTTTGATCAGAAATTCGAACCACTTCCACAAAGAATCCAAACCATCTGACGTGTAATTCTGGACATAGGGCAGAGACTAAGCAGGGCTTGANTGATCAGAAATTCGAACCACTTCCACAAAGAATCCAAACCATCTGACGTGTAATTCTGGACATAGGGCAGAGACTAAGCAGGGCTTGAGGAGTGAACCGGTGATGTGTCGAAATAGCGTAGAGTGATGAACTTGATGAAGCGTGAAGGAGAAGGAAGACACCAATACAGTCCCCGGCGTGCGAGGACCGCACTAGCCGAGGACGACAGCGTCGCTGCGTGCGGAAGAACTGAGCCGGCTCTGCGATCCTTAGCCCGAGGACATGGACGACGAAGACGAGGAGGAGCGGCTCCAGGAGTGGCCACCCGAAGACGACGCCTTGGACGACGACGAAGAGGAGCTGAGGGCGCCGCCGCCTCCGCCGCACGTGGTGCAGCCTCCGCCTCCGGCGCCGTTCACCAGACTGCCGGAGACGACTTCTCCGCCTCCGCTTCCTTTGATAGCTCCGCCTCCCGCCTGGCTAGAGGAACTGCCGCTCCCGCCGCACGTGGTGCAGCCTCCGCCTCCGGCGCCGTTCACCAGACTGCCGGAGACGTCTTCTCCGCCTCCGCTTCCTTTGATAGCGCCGCCTCCCGCCTGGCTGGACGAGCCCGGGAACATGCCACCCCCCTGNGCGGTGGCGGGCCAGGGCGGGAGCCGCTGGGAGATGGTTCGCACAGGACGTCGCTGGATGCGTCCCTCCTATTTATACCTGCGAACACCACACACGTTCATTAACTTATGGCAACCTCAATAACAGTTGGTTCAAACATCTTCACGCAGTTATGTCTTAAACTAAAGTTACACATCCTGAAGTTAAATATCAAATGTTTACGATGCGTTGAAACAGGTTATTGTGAACGTATCTTTCCTGCTATTAATGTGCATGTTATTTTTATACATCTAAAAACATATTAAATCAAATATATT
Organism: Clitarchus hookeri; assembly: GCA_002778355.1. Lineage (NCBI taxonomy): Eukaryota > Metazoa > Arthropoda > Insecta > Phasmatodea > Phasmatidae > Clitarchus > Clitarchus hookeri. The sequence goes on along the minus strand of NQII01001482.1, from coordinate 26,418 downwards.
CATAAGTTAGATTACGAAGTTTAAATATTTGTTTTATCTTAATTGCATCCACATTTAAAAAAACACTTGTAGCAATTGCTACAATAAAACAAAAGTTTCGCTTACCAAGGTGGCGCAGCTGTAACAAACTGACCTGACATTCGGGAAGACCCGGGTTTGATTCCTTGCCCGGCTGTCATTATTTCGGTTCCCCATAGTTTCCCAAAATCACTCCTCTCGATATCAGGATTACAGAACGTTAGTGTCCACCTGACTACTGTTGGTTCAAGGTAACTTGGCACTTTTTAAAGCACTGTTTATGCGATGATTGATGGCCTTAGTGTTTCTTTTAGCCGCGAGTGAATATTAACATCGCTAGGCGCCGATATATCTCGTAATTTTCATTATTGTATTCATGGCACAAACAAACCTGAATGCGATTCTGTGACTTTGTTCACTTACAATGCAAACTCTGCTACATGTAAAAAAAATAGTTACTAATCTTACATTATGTTATATTATTTATTTATGTAGGCATGCGTGTATGCGTACATGCATACAGAATATTTCTTAATTAGGCCAATAGACTTTTGGCTGTAGGTTAATCACAAAAAGAAGGTGAAAACATATATATACCGACTTATGGTCTAAAGTGAATCATATATTGGTGCGTATTTTTGAGGTAGGATCTGAAGCCCTAGTGTATTACGACTACTGGAAATGGAATACTGAATGTCAGGATAATGTGTAAAAATAATTGTGACATACGGATTAATAATATATCATTTGAATCTCAAGTACGCCAGATCGTCATGGAGATTAATTTGAAATATGGGTATTAACGGTGATTATTTCCATCGAATAGTTTTATGACAGCGACGGACAAGTGTTGTGGCGTTTACAGAACTTTATTCCACTACACGTTATCCAGACACTCAATATTCCACCTTACAAATTATCTCCAATATTTTTAATAAACTAGTGTTGCAGGTTCCAACTTCAAAGATGTGTGCCGCCCCTAGGATTTACCTGAACCATCGGTCGGATATACGATTCCTCCTTTATTAGTGTTTAACCCGCAGCCTAAATTTCTCTGTCAAGTTCCGACACATCATGTATAGATACGTAAACACATACACCTGTAGGTTATCTCCAACGCTCCCTTCGAGAAGCATATGCAGATTCTACTTTGGTGTAGTGGTTAGTCTACCCGCTAATCATAACGGGGTGCCGAGTTTAATACACTTAGGGGTCGCCCAGTATTTTCGCTTGAAGGGAAACGTGGCAGATGTTGCCGGGCATTTAAGGTGGTCAGATATTCTTAACTTACGTATAGAATAATCTTATTATGCACCTAACAAAAATATCTAGAGATAAACGAACTCATTTTTAGGGTTTTCGAGCACAGTGGAAGCCGGATTCAGTTTGGGCATGCACAATATTTTAAGTTGGGTACTGAAAGACATCCCTGGCAAATTATATTTTGATCTGTGGATCGGTTTAAAATTGAGCTACACGACCCTGGGCGTTTCAGGCTCAATTGAGGGCCGGAAACCATTTTGGCAATTTTGGCAGTGCAAAATTTGGCTATGATCCGTCGAGTGGTGTATAATTGTATAGAGAACATTTATATACTTATACACTTTCCAAGGTAAAGAGATCACTTTTGCAACCAACCTTTGAGAACTGTCACTGTCTTTACCCGATATCTTTTAAGAGACACACTGACTGGCATGCACCCAGTAAAGTTGGGAACGACCGAGTGAAAGTAGTTCCACGTCTTAATGTTTAATTAAAAGTGTTTGGTAAATATGTGTAGACATGAAAATATTTTTTAAATACATAAAGTTATAAAAATGAGAAAGTTTCTGAAATATTTATTTTTATCGTTATTTCACAGTTTTACTTGGCCGACGCATGAATAAAGTTACTAGGCTCATGGCAATGTTAAGTTTACACCTTTTGGAAAATACACAATACGCATAAAAATACATCTTAAACAGGCCTTTCGAAAGTGCATAGATTTCTATAAAATGCCTTTATATAAATGCATACATACAAAATTTGACATATATATATATATATATATATGAATTTTACTCAGCTTGTACACGTACGATTCGTACCCGTTCACATGTGTGTATACAGGTTATACGATAATAAATCAATTAAACGGTGATTTCAAGCAGCCACGTTTGTCTTTGTTCCTTGCTGGACATTCCTGCATCCATACTCCATTTGGTGTCACCTTTAAAAAGTACTTGTCGTGCACTTTCAACTGTACATAGCACATTTCCTGTGTTGGATCATTTTCGGGAAATAAACAATA
>NQII01001482.1:0-14294 GCA_002778355.1 Clitarchus hookeri | reverse complement strand
TCTCTTCTTGAATTCCCCGAGACTAGGATAAGTCCATCATCCGCATAGCCAAATACCGTGCACCCCGTCGGGAGACCCAACTCCAAAAAGCCATCGAAGAGGACGTTCCATAGGATAGGTCCAAGGACCGATCCCTGGGGGCATCCCTTCGTGAGCTCTTTCCTTACTTGTGCTGTCCTGGATGAGTAGATACTCCATCTTTCACGGAAGAAGTCCAGGATAACCCTGTACAAGTTGGCTGGGCATTTCTTGTTCTTTAACCGATGCATTACCTCCGGCCACCAGGCATTATCGAACGCTCCAGATATGTCCAGGTATATTGCCATCATGTATTTGGCAGAGGAACCCCTGATCTTCTCCATTACATCGTGAAGTGCAAATTCAGTGCCAGTTCCTCTTCTGAAACCATACTGGTGTTCATTTAATGTGCCTTCTGCTTCCAAGGCCATTGTTAGTCGTCTGTTGATCAGCTTTTCATATACTTTGCCTAGCACCGGAAGCAATGTCAACGGCCTGTACGATTTGGGGTCATCTAATTCTCTCTTAATTTCCTTTTTAAGGATTCTAAGGCATCCCAATTTCCAAGGGGAAGGGAACACACCGGCTTGGAGACAGTCATTGTAGATGTCCAGAAGAATATTCNTTTCCTTTTTAAGGATTCTTAGGCATCCCAATTTCCAAGGGGAAGGGAACACACCGGCTTGGAGACAGTCATTGTAGATGTCCAGAAGAATATTCTTAATTCGCGAATAGCACCTTTTTAGTATTTCGGTTGTTATGCCGTCCATCCCTGGTGCTTTCCCATTCTTCATGTTGTAGACAATCTGCTTCAGTTCTTCCATTTCGAAGCTTGGTGCATCCTGCACCTCTGGAATTACTTCCATATTCTGTCTCTTTGCCGTGTGCTCCTCCCCCTCTTCCATCATGGAGTCATCAGGCAGGAGAGCCTGGAGCAGGACTTCCATCGAATCTTTTTGATTCGTTAACAGCTTACCATTTAATTTCATGCATGGTGGTGGCACTGCTCTCTTGGACTTGTTAGAGGCCAACTTGTACACAATACCGAAAGGATCTTCGTTTCCGGCCCGTGTTACAAAGTCCTCCCATGATTTTTCTTTTTCTTGCGAACCCTGCTGAAATAAGCCTGCTTCTTCATTTTGTATATTCGCTAAAATTTATCCCTTTCTTCGCCACGAAGCTGGTGTAGCTTCTTCCTGTCTTTTCTTAACACTTTTCTCTCTTGGTCCAGTTCCTTGTCCCACCAGGACAGGTTAGGAGGTCCTCGAGATGTTTTCTTCAGGTTCTTTTCGCATGTGTCTTGAATGATCTTTGTAAGTTCACTGACTCGATCATTTAGACTTGTGTTATGGCTATCAATTAGAGCAAGCTTATCCAGCAGGGCCCTATCAAAGGCCGCCCAGTCCGCCATATTGTGCATAAATCGGACCTCCCCTTCAATCTGTTGCGACAGCCGCCGTCCACCATTATCACCGGTGAATACATTGAATGTAATCAGGCTGTGGTCACTAGAGCTTTCCTCTTGCACTTTCCATTCCATAATGGTGTTGTTTGCCTTTCTGTTTGTTACAGTTACATCCAGGTATGATTGTGTGCCATGGGCCTGCGAGACAAATGTCGGAAGATTTCCTTCTTCATTTGCCACATCCATATCATTTGCCAGGATGAATTGGCTTACTGTGTCTCCAGCTTCATCATCAACAGGAGAGTGCCACAGCTCTGATTTGGCGTTAACATCAGCGCTTAAGATCAGAGGTTTCCCTTTCAATGTGTCAATGATGATTTCCCATCGATCAAGGTGCGTCTGCACGTCATCCCCGGACCGGAAGTATGAGGATACTACCCAGAACTGTAATTAACAGGTACAATTAGAACAGCTTGAACTGGCGCGGTCGCAGGCGGGAAATCCCCCTCATCCTTTGCGTGACAGCCGNCCAGAACTGTAATTAACAGGTACAATTAGAACAGCTTGAACTGGCGCGGTCGCAGGCGGGAAATCCCCCTCATCCTTCGCGTGACACCATCGACTACAGAGATTAAGTATGTTTTCGATGAGCGAAATATATTCAATCAAATACCCGCGCGATTTGAATTTGACATTACATTTATCTGCATAATATACATGTATAATTCTACATTTTATATTAGTTAATAGTATAATGAGTAGATGCAGATGCACCTCTCTGGAAGTAATCCTGGCGACGCCCATGTATCCAGGAACCAACTCTTTAATTAAACATGCATTGTAGCCAGACCAGCGTAGATGTATTAGTTGTACGATGATACCAACAAATAAAACGAAACATATCGTGAGCCTCGTCCTAATAATAACTTTATATATATATATATACATTTCAAACCACGTGAGATAACATTAGTGTGTTTTACCATTCTCCTAACGAGTTGTCCTTTGCATAACTTGGTCACGTCTATTGAATGATATTGCATGTATACTCTTCAAGAAAATGTGGCCGCGATGGCTGAGCGGTTCGCCTTCTAGCCTCTCACCAAAGCGAACCTGGTTCAATCCCCGGCCGGGGAGTGACCCGGCCCCTTCATTCCGTCGCTGTTCCATACTCACCTCACTTCGCCCTCATCGGCTCTCAAGACCTCGCTGTTAAGAGCCGACCAAATCTCTTCACTCACTCACTCGCTTAAAGAAAATCCCGAACTTCTGAGAAAGAGAGGGAATTATTTTCAATTTAGAGTAACAGCTATGAAACACGAATTTGCCATTAATTTCCGTTTATCTGGGTAAAAAGATTAATAGTTTCGTTTTTATGCAGAATAGTCAATTTCACAACTAAAGGTACAGATTCGCCAGTTCGTATTTCAGGAAACTGCTAAAATTATCCAAACTTGAGCCGATGTTAGTCGTTCATCGCCCATTGCCGTTCTATAAAGCTGTTTTCCACACACGATGTAACTACTCGTCTTTTAACACAATATATTTTTTCTCACAATCCTTCATGAAAGGTAAGTAATAATGTTATGACACCTGAAGAAAGTTTTTGCTTGAAATGGCAATTTCTTAATATATTTACTCACTATTAAATTAATATATACATCAACCCAAATCTGTAACTGTTAATAATATGATTTTGTATTTGCGACCAACAATTCGCCTTAACAAGATGTTTATGATAAAGCTCACAAATTTTCTTATTCCTGACTGAATTAAACACCAAACACTCCCGTAACTCAGAATAACACTTGTTATCGTATAGGATACATGGAATCCTATGCTTCTTTGTGTCCCATTTTAGCATCAGTTATCAGGCCACATAATGATATTCTATAGTAGAGGTTTTCATAATTTTGTTCGTGGATCTTTTTTGGTTTCAAATCTGTGACCGTTAAACTGCTTATTTCTGGCTGAAATTCTAACATTTCTTTACACGTGAAGTCACGTTTTATCATACGTAACTTAAGTTATCATGAAATATTATATACCATTGCAAACAAAATTACATCTCTCGCAAACCATGTGTTTGTATGCGAAAGTGAAAATATGTAAATAAAAAAAAGGAATTGCAAAATTGTTAGATATACCTGCATGGAGATATTAACAGTAAAACAAGATTTCATTAAAATACAACTTAATGGAAATTCAGTTGCGCCAAACAAAATGCATTCGCATATGGTATTTTAAAGTTTGCATTATTTTCCTTGACATAATGATGACACGATCAATAAAATCGTGGACTGGTACTCCGAGTGTAGGCAGCCACGCATCACGGAGATGGCTAATAAGTTCGTGGACCGGCCGCGTTGTCGCCGTGGTACAATTATTCCTTGTCCACAATGTTCCATGTTCCAAGATAATTTACAAACTTCAACTTTCGTCCGCGGATGCACGCGGACGTGTCCCAAATTGTTTGTTTTGTTTACATTTTATCGCGCGCAAACTGTGAAAGTAAATAATGCTGCATTGATATCGAAGCATGAAGATTGAAAATATCAAATTCGCTATTTGTTCAAAGGCGTATTCTNTATTTGTTCAAATGCGTATTCTTCAATTTCGCAGCCACAAAAACAAAATTTTAATATATAAAAATGTACTGACTCGAGCAAAAAAAACAACTTCCAAATGAAGTTAAATTTAAGTAAAATCAAAACATAATCATTCGCATAACTCAAATTAGAAAACAAAATAAAATAAGCTACAAATATCAATATTTATGAGTAATCGCATACAATTTATTGACGTGCTGATTTGAGTGCACTCTAATGTCGGTGTCTGATAGTTTAGCTTCGGACAGCGCCGAATTTGCTGCACTCTGGTGCCAGTGCCCGAAATTTTAGCTTCGGACATCGTAATTATAGATAGACACACATGTTGGGACATGCGTCCGCGGCCGAAGAAGGTGAGTCTGCCCATTTGACCGCGTGCGAGCTATTATGGACAAGGCCTAATGCTGATGGGTTGCACCATAGACTAAAGATGAGGTAGACCGATTATTCGTCTTATGCGCATGTGCCCAAATTCGAACTACTCCAAAGGAACACAACTATCAAATTCACATGGTTAACAGTGATGAACGTGTTTGTTTGTATCCCAGTTATTAAAAGAGGAGAACTTTTATATAAATAAAATACATTAATCAATTTTAATTTAATAAATTTGAGCTACTAATTGGTTAGAAAAAGTATACAATCATCTCAAAGCACTTGTTTACTAATCAGTGTTCTAACCTCAAATCCAATCCATGCCGTTTTTGCTAGACGTGTTGGTAGAGAAGCAGTTCCATGCTGGGACATGGAGACTGATTGTGTGTAGCCAGCGAGATCGGTCTAACTCGTATTTAGTCTATGGATTGCACCACTGCTAGTTGTGTGCATACGGGTACCGTACACAGAGGTGACAAAAGTCATGGGATAGCAATGTGCAAATATACAGATGGCGGTAGTATCGGGTACAAAATATATAAATGGGCAGTGCATTGGTTAGCTTTCATTTGTAGTCAAGTGATTCATGTGAAAAGGTTTCTGACGTGATTATGGCCGCACGACGGAAATTAACAGACTTTGAACGCGGAATGGTAGTTGGAGCTAGAAGCATGAGACATTCCATTTCGGAAATGGTTAGGGAATTCAACATTCCGAGAACCACAGTGTCAAGAGTGTGCCGAGAATACCTAATTTCAGGCATAACCTCCCACCATGGACAACGCAGTGGCCGGCTGCCTGCATTTAATGACCGAGACCTACGATGTGTGCGCAGAATTTTCAGTGTTAACAGACAAGCAACACTGCATGTGATAACCACAGGAATCAATGTGGGACGTACGACGGACGTGTCCGTTAACACTGTGTGGTGAACTTTGGCTGTACTGGGCTATGCCAGCAGAAGACCGACTCAAGTGCTTTTACTAACAGCATGACATCGCCTGCAGCGCCTCTCCTGGGCTCGTGACCATATCGGTTGGACCCTAGACGACTGGAAAACCGTGGCTTGGTCAGATGAGTCCCGATTTCAGTTGGTAAAAGCTGATGGTAGGGTTCAAGTGTGGCGCAGACCCCACGAATCCATGGACCCAAGTTGTCAACAAGGAACTGTGCAAGATGGTGGTGGCTCCATAATTGTGTGGGCTTTTTTTATATGGAATGGACTGGGTCCTCTGGTCCAACTGAACCGATCATTGACTGGAAAAGGGTTATGTTCAGCTACTTGGAGACTACTTGCAGCCATTCATGGACTTCATGTACCCAAACAACGATGGAATTTAAATGGATGACAATGTGCCATGTCCCTGGGTCACAACTGTTCGCGATTGGTTTGAAGAACATTCTGGACAATTCCAGCGAATGATTTGGCCACCAAGATCGCCCGACAGGAATCCCATCGAACATTCATGGGACATAATAGAGAAGTCAGTTCGTACACAAACTCCTGCACCGGCAACACTTTTGCAATTATGGACGTCTATAGAGGCAACATGGCTCAATATTTCAGCCGGGGATTTTGNGTTCGTACACAAACTCCTGCACCGGCAACACTTTTGCAATTATGGACGTCTATAGAGGCAACATGGCTCAATATTTCTGCCGGGGATTTTGAACGACTTGTTGAGTCCATGCCACGTCGAGTTGCTGCACTTCTCCGGGCAAAAGGAGGTCCGACACGATATTAGGAGGTATCCCATGACTTTCGTTGCCTCAGTGTATAAGCAGAACAATAGCCTCAGTTGTGAAGGGAAGTTGAATGCGAGCAGCGGAACACAGAATGTTGCTGTTTGAACAACAGGCCCTGCCAAAGGTAAATCCGCTAGCGAAATATTTCTGATGAGGAGACGAGAGAAAGTTATGGGCCACAGTGATTGTTATGTAAATGTAGATTTTGGCACATGATCCCGAAGTAGCATTCAGGAATCGTACGCTTTCTTGGGTGACATCAGAGCCAGGAGGCGGCTCGATAACCTGAGATGGGCCATATTACCGACAAAATGTCTCGTTTCACCCCAAAATCACTTTGGAAATGGGTGATTTTAAAATCACACTTTTCCAAAACTATTTCCCATAAAAAATTGAAAAAGTTTATTAATAAAAATATGTTTACATTTTTATTTTTAAAAAAACCAAAGGAGTAAAGAGGATTCGAGGCTGACCAGGAGGGTCAACCGCCATTTTTCTTTACATTATTATTCCTGACTACCTTGTTGGATGTAGGTGACCTTGATCTTAACCATGATGACCTTGAACTCGAAATAATAAAACAAAAATAGGAAAAAAATTTTAATAAATAGTCAGTTATAACTATTGAGTAGGCTCAAACAATTTTTAATGAATTTCTTAATAACAGAAGTTATGGGTAGGTCTTGGTGGCTTGTTGACAGGGATACCAATAGAGAAACATAAGCAATACTAGTGAGGCAATTACATATGCACATGTGCCTTACACAAGACATGAACACAAAGCCTCATGTACCATAAGCCACCATGCAGGTAACTACATTGCAGATGTAGGGTTAGGATTAGAAGCATACTCTTTTGTTTTAATCGGTGTAATATTTTATAAAATAGGGATTATCACCCTGAAATATTTTTAATAGCACACACAGTTGTACGAATGGTGGAGAAGATCAACTATGTCATCCAGATGGGTGCACGAAGGCAAGTTAAATTCCATTGTGACAACCTAAGTGCCGCGCCAGATGCGCCGACACCAAGTGCCGTGGCGCCCCAAAATAACACCAGTCAGAGGCTACAGACCAAAGTACTCCTATCCGATACGGGATGGCAATCGCAAGCATCAGGCTCGCACAGACTACCAGATCCACCTACACCGACACACTCAAGGACATCTGGGTCGTCAGCAGTCATGGCAGCATCGCAGGTTGTGAGGACATCTGACTACACTGAGAGTGCCTGGGATGTCGCCCGACCACCAGATGCCACAGCGCCCAGAACTGCGACATCGGAGGCCGAACAGGTCATACCCGCACCCCGAGGTGCCCCATTCCAGACCACCAAGTCACACGACTCATCGGTGGCAATGTCCAGTTCCAGGTCGAGAATCTCCTCTATGGGGCAGCCATACCCCCCTCAACTGCATCGACGGTGGCCGCAGAGGTACTGCTGCAACAGCAGTAGCAGTAATAGCATCTAGAAAGTGGCAGGGTCACCAACCTGTCAAGCAGGTGTAGAACCAGCAGACCGACTCTGCCGAACCAGTAAGATCTCACCTGCCAAGGGCAAGTTGAACCGTCGCCAGTTCGCATGCAACCCTGCAGCAGGTCGATCCAGCTCTGTAAAGACGATCTCACCAAGATGGCTGTATCCGCAGCCGAGGCGCCGCTCAATCACCTGCTGCAACATGCAGCCTTGAGCCGCCCCTGCCCGCCATGACTGTGGCCTCCCAGAGGGAAGGACATTTGACGTGGGCAATTCCTGCGTGTTCTGGCAGGGCCACTGTCATCACGTCATCAGCCCACAGTCGCTGCACCAGTGCGGCCCACGGAATATGCACGTCGTGCATTCCGATGCGTGTCAGCATCGTTCACTTGGGAACGGGTCATGACCCGATACAGAGTTATACAATCGAGTGCCTGTGGTGTCCCCAGAGAGATCTGTGTATTTAGGATAGGAATCAGGTGTTAGAATGTGTAGTAAATTGTATTAGTATTTATCGCCCATGGGCAAATGTCTTGAAATTCGCCCTTAGGGGATTGCGAAGTAATCACAAAATAAATGCACGCCACACACATATTTAATTATGTGTAAAGTGGATAGGGTATTTTAAGTGTTCTATATAATATTCCTAGTACAATTGTGTGTCTAATCAAGCTAATTAGTGACATGGGAAATAATTAATCTTTCTTTCAACTTAACCATTCCGGTTGTAGAGTGCCCCATAACTTAACAGACCAAAATTTCCCACGTGCTCTGCAAGGCACCACATANCTAACCATTCCGGTTGTAGAGTGCCCCATAACTTAACAGACCAAAATTTCCCACGTGCTCTGCAAGGCACCACATAATCATGCTTTGTATTTAAATTAGTGCTTAATTAAGAATTCTTTACTCTCTACAGGCTTAAGAAAACTCACTCCGAACGTTTCAGTGTTTTATGTGTATATATTTCAAGTTCTACGTTAATGAGGTCAGTTAATTAAATACCTCGTGGAGTGGAGTGAGCTTTCGGCATGGAAGTCGCTCGCCCGTGCCATCTCCAACAGTCTTATTCCACGGGTCTTAGGTGCTGCACGACCGTCGCATCGCGGGGGACTTTCATACTTTGTTCTGAACATTTAACTCCAATACGTTAACGTAATTTACTGGAACATTGATCTAGTTTACCAACAGTCTTACCCACGTTCGCAGCAATACTGTCAGCTCAATTTACCGACCCCAGAGGTTTAATTACTGTTTTAAGTTTTCGAGCCATTCTTGGCCTTTTTGTACAGTAACGGCCGCTGGTAGGCCTTGTGAGACAGGTCCACTTTAATTTGCATTTTATACATGTAACTGTGTACATTATATGGCAATATAATTTACTTGAGTTAATCGAAGCTCGTGAGTTCTAATTTACTGTTTTATGCCATGCCCTGGCCCTTTTCAGGAAGTCATCGAAACTTCAAGGAGGCATCCTTGATTTATAAGGTAAAAAGGTAATATTACTGCATGCTGGGGAGCCTGAATATCCCATCTATATATTACGTTTTCCTGTAAATTTGTATATTATGTGTCAAGGGATAGAACCATGTGGTTGTTCTGCCCACTATCCTGAGAATTGTGACTTCGTGCTCACCCAGTTAGCTGGCACCCATTGTATTATAAATAGGAATATTGTGAAATATTCTTATTTTTCGTAACATAGTCGCTGGACGATGTCAGCATTACTATCCCCGACCACTTAGAAATTGTTAAACTTTTAAATCATCTGAAGGTGTAACACGTGCACTTAATAAGAATTTTCAATTGTAAACGTTTGCAATGTATAGTGTCGCAGGCAGTTCAGCAAGTTTAATAGTGACTCTACTTTTTTCCCTGTATAACTTATAACTTCTCATATTTACATTTTGCAGTATATATGCATAATATGTAATCACTTTCTTTCAGTAAGTAAAACTCCTTCCTTGTAGGCTCTATACATATTGTCTGATTTATAACAAGGATCGTTTCAGTTATTCTCTAAGTGTTANAAACTCCTTCCTTGTAGGCTCTATACATATTGTCTGATTTATAACAAGGATCGTTTCAGTTATTCTCTAAGTGTTAGTTACCCTTAAATTAATTTAATGTTTTTTTTTTTCTGTCCATTAAGCGAAATGCTTTACTCATATACCTCAAGTTTGTTTAGTGAGACTGTCGTATTTTTTTTGAGGTGGTTGTGCACTCAAATTAATGTATGTTCAAAAGCGAGAAATTACAAAAAGAAATGATTTGTTGCAAAGAGAACAATTGTGGTTTTCANTAAATTAATGTATGTTCAAAAGCGAGAAATTACAAAAAGAAATGATTTGTTGCAAAGAGAACAATTGTGGTTTTCAACAAGAAATACTTCTCTTTATACGAGACATTGTACTGTTTTTCATTTATCTGGACTAAAATCGCGTTTCCACTGAGGCAAGGGGCGATGTCAACGGTAGTTCAGCACCCATAACTCTTTCAAAACTCATTTATCAAGAGATTATAATAAGATAAAGTGCATGCAAGTTTCAGTCCCAATAAGTGAAAGTGTCCCTATAAAATTAAATTGCTCTTTATGCTCAGCTAACTGTGACATCCTTTACATTCTAGTCAGTCACCTCAAAACTCACTTAAAATCATAACAATAAGTAGCGTAATGTGCCCATACAGTGATTGCCAGAAATTTTACTCAGTTCTGTAGTCTTTCACTGCACATTTAAGTAGAAGTCACAAAACATGCCTGGAACATAAGTTCTGCAAAATACCTTTAACAACTGTGAAAATTTTCGCAAAGAGCAGTTATAATTGCACAATTACGACAGCAGAGTTAATTGATAATGAATTTTGTTCCAACGATTTCGCACAGGAGAAAAAAAGGATTTATTCGTCTCTTGTCAACAGCATTGCTCATTTCTGCCTGGTTTTACTTTCAAAAATTTATATACCACAGGGACTAGGTACGCATTTAATACTGGAAAAGCTCAATTCAGCAATGAATAACACACTTGATATACTGAAAACTACTATTGAAAATACACTTACAGGGATCGTTTAGCCCCCTATGCTGCGGGAAGTAGAACAAGATGTCTTTAATGAGAAAAGTACTGTTACCAGCCCACTACAAAGCACTGATGTGCGCTCGGAACTTCCCTTGTCGAAGGGAGACGGTTGGGCGCGCTGTGTCCCTCGAGATGTGAAAGTGCTGGGTGCCAGCTCAGTGTTGAGCAATGATATCGGGTCATGGGTAATCACCCTAGGGGACTCGAGGTAACACACCATCAGATAATACGAAAATGCGAGCTGTATGGCCACTGCGCACGCCCGGATTAATGAACGCACTATTGGTTATATGAAAGATGATTATTTTATTGAACACTTAACCGAACAGACATGTGGTGACCGCGTGGTCGTACAATGTACCACACTAATGGAATACGATTAATTAAGGCGCGTGATGCTGCTCTCCCCTCGGTGCGATGTAACATAAAATACAAGTTATTTCGTGGATAATGTGATGATACGATTACTGAGTGAGGTTGCAGCCTCAGGGGCTGGCACCGAGGTTCTTGTGAAGCGAGAAACTTACCACGTCCGCCCGTGTTGAAGTGATGTAGCGTACTGGCTGAGAACTGTGTCGGCTCCCACTACCTGAGCGCGGCCAACGCTAAGCGGTGGAAAGATGAAACATAAAAAGCGACTTAAAAATGCTAATGAGATGTAGAAAATAATATACCTTAGAGTAACATAATCAACACAATTACCCTATACAACTTACATAATAAAACACAATTACCATTGCACAAATACACAATAAATCAGGGTTATATTAATATTAAATATATGCATTGCAGCAGNGATGCATCACAGCAGCCACTGTGTTGCCAACTTAGTAATGTCACATGACCCTGGCTCGCTGGGTATGTGATGTCTGTCTTTAAACACGATAAATATGGTATAAATAGATACTGAATAGATGCACTGAAACAATAAATAATAATGATTAAATTATTAAGCTCTGAATAATTAATGACACTGGTGCAATTTACACACATGGAACAAATACAATTGATAATTATGAGACTCAATAAATACATATAACCCTAAGTAAACTATACTGATGCACTCCGCTCAATTATGTCGCACTGATGTAATTATATATGTGAACTCTGATTAATAACATAGCACTGAATAAACGATATTGACGAACGCTGATTGATTACATAACACTGAATACACTATCACTCTTGCCATAAGTGTCTGCTGGTGTGGTGCATCTGGAGTGGAGGACACTACTGTGGCAGTCACAGAGAGCACAAAGGTACCAGTGAATACCTGGTTCACGTCAAACAGCCCCTCCTCTGGTGACCACTTGACTACGCAGTCCCTCCGATGTCCCACCACGCTGTTAGGCACAGCATGTAATAGGTCGCATCAGCTGGTGGCGGGGCCTCAGTGAGTAAGGCCCGCGCCTCTGGGAGTTGACTCCTGCTGCTGCGGTTGCCGCTGTTGCTGGGGATTCAGGGCGCTGGCCCTGGTGATGCTGGCGTCCCTTGGCATGTATATGCGAGCGGGGGTTGTCCCCAACACATGTGGTGCATTCCGGGTGCACCTGCTGATGTGGCTGCTTGGAGCGGCGGAGAGGGGTGGTAGACCCCTCCTCCTCGGATTCCTCCTGGTTGCTGCTGCTGCTGCGGTGGGGACGTCGGTGTGATGTGGTGGTTGGCGAGGGGGGAGGAGAGGGCCCCAGTGAAAGGCTGCGGAACCTCGTTACGCTCCCCCCATCGNATTATGTCGCACTGATGTAATTATATATGTGAACTCTGATTAATAACATAGCACTGAATAAACGATATTGACGAACACTGATTGATTACATAACACTGAATACACTATCACTCTTGCCATTAGTGTCTGCTGGTGTGGTGCATCTGGAGTGGAGGACACTACTGTGGCAGTCACAGAGGGCACAAAGGTACCAGTGAATACCTGGTTCACGTCAAACAGCCCCTCCTCTGGTGACCACTTGACTACGCAGTCCCTACGATGTCCCACCACGCTGTTAGGCACAGCATGTAATAGGTCGCATCAGCTGGTGGCGGGGCCTCAGTGAGTAAGGCCCGCGCCTTTGGGAGTTGACTCCTGCTGCTGCGGTTGCCGCTGTTGCTGGGGATTCAGGGCGCTGGCCCTGGTGATGCTGGCGTCCCTTGGCATGTATATGCGAGCGGGGGTTGTCCCCATCACATGTGGTGCATTCCGGGTGCACCTGCTAATGTGGCTGCTTGGAGCGGCGGAGAGGGGTGGTAGACCCCTCCTCCTCGGATTCCTCCTGGTTGCTGCTGCTGCTGCGGTGGGGACGTCGGTGCGATGTGGTGGTTGGCGAGGGGGGAGGAGAGGGCCCCAGTGAAAGGCTGCGGAACCTCGTTACGCTCCCCCCATCGCTTTGCCCGACGTCCTCTGGAGCGAATTCCCCCACTGTTGGTCCTGCTGGGGTTGCTGCGGCGAAGCCATCCAGATGGCTGCCCTGTGGGAAGCTCGGTCCCACAGGTGGCTCTGGTGTTTCGCCATCGGCAACATCCCTTATGCCAGTGTCGTGACGCGGGCTATCACGATGCTGCTGGGTGACCCCTCCAGGTCTGCACTGATGCGTGTGATGTTGGTTGCTGGTGACGGCGGTCCTCCCTCGGACACCTCCGCCTCCTCCACGTCCCTCGCGGGCGTTGAAACCCCGGAGCGTCGTGCCGGAGAAGAGGGGCCGAAGAGCTCTGCCGTCGCTGTTGGGGCTCTGCCTCCAGACTTCCCTTCTGGTGGCGGCTGGTGTGTTGTTTTGTTGCAGTTCGACAACCTGCTGATCTGGCATCGTCCCCACTGCCAATCTCAGGTCGTCGCTGTGGACAGCGGACCTCCTCCTGCTGCTTAGCCTGATGTGGTATGTGGTATACCCCAGTGACTTCACCACCATGTGCGGTCAGATCCATTTCTGGGCGATCCCAGCGCAGAAGTTCTTGGTGCTGCTGGAGACCCGGTGCTCCTTGACGTACACCAGTTGGCCAGGTGCCAAATGCTGTGGCGCTCTCGTACTAGCAGGCATCCACTTCCGGATGTAGGTATCCTGATTGAGGCGAGCTGCTGTTAGCTATTCCTCCCTGCGGTGTTTCATGGCAGCCCAGTCCTTTGTTTCCTCTCCTGACTCCAGTTGGTGTGCGGCAAATTCTCCAGGCAGCATCAGTTCGCGGCCCTGCAGAATCGCTGCGGGAGTCTGACCCGTGGCGAGGTTCACCAGCCTCCTGATGGTGAATAGAGCTGCGGGTAGGTGTTCGGCCCAGCTGGTGTGGTCTTTACCCACTCTCAGATGAAGTTGTGTCTTGAGGTCCTGGTTGCCANGTAAGACCTGTGGGTACCCACAGCGAGGAAAAACACCTTTCGAGTGTTCTCGCAATGGTGCTTGCTCGTGCTCTGGAGATTGGGTATGCTTCAGTCCTTCTAGAGAATGAGTCGCTTACGACCAGGATAAACCTCTTTCCTGTGGAAGTGCGGGGGTAGGAACCTATTAGGTCCAGGGACACGGTCTGAAAGGGTTCCTTTGGCACCCTGGGTTGTTGTTGTGTCACCCCATCCATCCGCCTGCTTTTGAAGTGATTGCAGGG
>NQII01001481.1:458441-489825 GCA_002778355.1 Clitarchus hookeri | reverse complement strand
GTTGTAATAAATTACAGCCATTCATAGATAAAATGTAAGTAAAAAATTCAATTTGACCAAAAATAAGGACTTTTTATGTTAGCACAAGTACAAACGCTTGTGACAGACAACATATTTAAGAAATGGCCAAGCACATTATGCTTAGGGTGATTTTTCAAAGGTTTGATTCAAAAAGTGTGAAGAAACCATGAATAGACTACACTTAAACTGCATTCACGTAACTTCTGGTGAGTATGGTGTTAGCAGTTTTGGTGATAAATTTTTGGCTTTTTTCGATATTTCTTTTGAATTTTTATCTACATTGAATCCAATTACATGTCATTTTATACAGAATTTTAAGACGAATCCAACGATATGTCAATCATTTAAATAGGATAAATAGTTTGCAAGAAATGAAGGTTTTAATTTCACTGAAGATTGGCTCCACGAACTCATTATTTAGTTTTCCTTTTCTCACGTATTAATTTGGCCAGACTGACACATAAAGCTAGCATATTCCTATAGTTATAAGGGGTGCTCTATCAATTGAAATTAGTCAAAATTAGTAATTTGATCAAACTTGCCATTTTCTCTGCACAACACTGTGAATGTTCATGCTGGTTTCTGTCGTGGGGCGAGTAGTTTTAGTGTTTTTGTTGCTTTAACAAACTGTTCCTTTGTTAAGTAAAATTACTGGAAGAGTAAAAAAAAAATTAATGGAAATTAAAATTGTACGTGGGCGCCAAGAGCAAACATTGTGTAACATGGTGAATAGGACAGTACGGACATCATAAATACTTTCAAATGCTAAATCATAAATACTTAAAAATGCTATCAATACACAAGAACCCCAAACTCTCGTAGGACAAATACAACACCCTTTAAAATAAGCAATATCCTATTTGGAATAAAACAAGGAGAAACAGCAATGAATTTAATTTAATGAAATTTATGACACAGTGAGCACATTAAATAATTGTGAATGAAATAATGTTATGATGTTGCTCATTTAATTCAGTCTATAGAAATGAAACGTTTATTGCAATATCTACATCCTTCCTTAAAAAAAAATTTGATTAAGGGGGGAAAAAGGGGCTAGAACTATAGTAGAAAATTCCTTCAAACTTGTAAATAGTTCATTAATTTGCATCACATTATTTAATCTTGATGCTCTTTAGAAGAATGGAACAAAGTTCTAAAAAAAATATATTTAATGTCCACGGCAGCTTCAGTGGTAAGCACTTGGACTCTTTATGGCCACTGGGAAGACAGGACGATAAGTTTAATTTGTGCATAAATCTAAAAGATAATTTGGCCAAGACATAGTTGAAATGACAAGTTGAAGCAACTGGACGTGGTCATCTTACAGTCTGCTGCAGGGTAGTAGGCTGGGAAGGTAGGCGTTGAGGTGGCGTCATACCTGGTGCCAGGAAAATCTCATTCCTTCGGTGGCGTTGGCAACTTCGAGGCACTCAAAAAAGTTAAATTTCAGGCGTCTTATGGCATGCAGGGAGAGTTGTCTGCTTGTTGTCGCCGAGGTGACCAGCTGAGGAGAGGCAGTTTAAGTTGGCCGGGGCGTTAGCAAGCATGTCCAGTTACGAGAAGGGTTACAGCTGACACCAGGTTGCGCCGGTCTGGCAAAAATGTGTTCTATGCAGTTGCCCGCTGTGTGCAATTTAAGATTTCTAAATCACCCCCAAGCTAAATGTCTGTCATAATGCTACAGCTCGCAACATTTATAACAAGAAATGATTGCATCATTGGAGGAGTGCTCTAGTCGAACTGGTCCGTGTGCCCGAAGTGGTTGCTTTGTGAGAAGCGCCTGTCCTTCGGGTCGTGAAGGTTCGTCACGACTGTCCCCCTTCATGCACATTAAAAGAAAAATGTACGGAAAATTTTTCCAATTGCCCAACTAATATGTTGCATTGTGAGGCAGTCCAACTGCCTTGTCTCCTAAGGTATTTGTGGTCAACTGCTTCACATCTCTCGGTCTTATGAAACATTTCGCCAGCAGCCAGTACTAGTTGTGAAGAATTAAGTTTCACGAAGGTTGCAAGATTACCTTTGCATGAAATACCTGTCAGTATGTCGGAAATTAACTGTAAATAATCTGCACTGTTCATATTATTATTTAGCTGTAGTGTGTGTACGTAGGAATGTATCTACATATTTTTGAGTCTTTTATTAAGGGTGCTCAGTCGAATGGTCAGAAATATATGGGCATTTAGTGTATTGCATGTACGTAGGGACGTACATATTTTAAAATCCATTACTATGGGCGCACAGTCGATTAGTAAAATAGGTGCTACAAATAAATAAACTGCATTACTGGTGGATATCTGGCACCCACAAAATGTAACTGAGCAGCATTGAAGTTTTACTGTTACTCCAGAAAGCTGATACACAGTAGTTGATTCCTTTTTGTATTAAAATCAAGCAGGTTATAATATACCTCAAAGACCTTGCTCTTTGTAATATCAATGGTATAAAATGTAGTGCCTTTAAATACTGTATGTAGTTTATGAATGAATAAGCTTGTAACGCCTTTTTACATTAGTGTGATTTCACTATGTGTTAGGGTGCAGATTGGTTATGTCTGACACTACCGGTAGTTGGATACTTAAGAGTGAACTGAATGCCTAGTTGGCAGATGAGTAGTACTGTATGGAGGGTTCTGGGTCAATGTTCGAAAATTGTTGCAGTGTTTAAAGCAAAAGCTGTGCATGTAAGATGAAGATAAAGTATATGTGTGGAATGTACACAATCAAATCACATTATTATGACCACCTGCTAGTACCCAAAGTAATCACCCTTCGCAGCACGGACAGCAGCTAGACGGGCTGGCAGTAACTTAGTCAGGTGCTGATAGTCTCCACGGGTATCTGGAGCCATCCCGCCTGCAGTGTATCCCACAATTGTTGAAGGGTGCGTGGCAGAGGAGACAAACTGTGAACACATCGACCGAGGTGGTCTCTCAGACGTTCAATTGGATTGAGATTGGGACTGTTTGGGGGCCAAGGAAGAACTTCAGTCTTGATTGTGCTTTTCCAGCCACGCGCGGACACTTCTAGCCCTATGGCAGGGCACATTATCGTGCTGGATGATCCCATCCTCCAGAGGAAAGACAATCATCATGTACGGGTGGACGTGATCGCCGAGGATGGATTCATAACCAAATTGATCAAGAGCGCCTTCCACAAGGATGATGGGACCTAGAGAATATCACGAGAACATTCCCTAGACCATAACTATGCCCCCACCGCCTTGTGCTCATCCAGCAATGGATGCATGGTGTCAGTTCTCCGACGTTTCTCGCCAGACATGCTGACGTCCGTCCATTCTATGCAGCTGAAAATGTGACTCGTCGGAGAAGGCTACCCGCCGCCAATCAGCAATGGTCCAGTCATTATACTGTCAAGCAAATTCCAGTCGTTTTCTGCGATGCACCTGTGTTAGCATGGGTGCAGTCACCTTCCATCTACTCCGGAGCCCCATTCTCAGAAGGGTTCACTGAACTGTTGCAGTAAACACGTGTCTGGATGCCCCCTGGTTCATTTGGACGGTGAGCTGTTCCACTGTAGCCTGTTGGTTGGCCTTCACGCACTGTCGTAGTCAAAGTTCACCCCGGACATCAATGGCGCGTGAAGCTCCGCAGTTTCCAAGACGGTTATTCCCAATGGTGCCATCCATCCATTCACGATACACCGTAACCACAGAGGCACTTAACAGTTCACAAATGTTGCTGTTTCCGAAATGCTGCCCCCCTTAGCCCAGAGGTCAATGATCATCCCTTTTTGCAACTCAGTTAAATCGCTTCCCTGCACATGGCAGTAGGAAGCGCAATGTGTACAGCCAGCCTGTCTGTCACATTATATACCTGCTCCACCAGCCCACATCACAAACCATACGTCGTGGACTACGTGCTGCATATGGCACTTCTAGCAGGTGGGTGTAACAATGTGATTTGACTGTGTATTACCAGTGGTTATTTATGTAATAGTTTGATCCCTTATATAACACAATAACTTTTGCACTTTCTGAATATAAATAAATAAAGGAAACTCTCATTTATGGCAAAACAACATCTCTGCCACCCAGAAAGACGTGTTTCATTTTGGAACGCTGTACTTCAAACAGTGCATGTCTAAAAATGGACACCACCTCCATTTTAATGTATAGGGGTTAAAATATGTCAAATTTTTCAAACCCTCTATAACGACCATCCCTCACTAACAGCCCTATTCCTGGAAATTGTGAGGAGTCTTAACAGTGGGGTTCTACTGTAGTTTCCTAAAATTATGATACCTCCAACCCATAAATCGCAATTCTAGACCTGAACCTGCGTAATCGGAAAATACCCCACAACCCCTCCACAAATCGGAAATCTAAACCCGCTTCTGTACAGGATACACATTAATGTTTAAAATACTGTAATTCATTTTATTTTTGATAATAGCAGCTCAGGGNCCCGCTTCTGTACAGGATACACATTAATGTTTAAAATACTGTAATTCATTTTATTTTTGATAATAGCAGCTCAGGGACTTCCTTATTATTTTTATTATTAGGCCTATTAATGCTTCTACAGACGTTCACAAAAACCACTGATTACAAGTGTAACAGAAAGGTACCTCATAAGATGACTCGCCTGAAACACGGACTTAAAACAGGTCTTTTAATTTGTTCAGAGCTGAAATTTTTAAGTTTACCACTAATTTCAACATAACCTTNCACGGACTTAAAACAGGTCTTTTAATTTGTTCAGAGCTGAAATTTTTAAGTTTACCACTAATTTCAACATAACCTTCTCTCCTATCTAACCCAACCTGTGAAGGGGCTTTAAATGGGGACACATCAACACCAAGAGTTTTAATACTGCTATTTAAAACATTCATCAGCTCATCCCTGTGGATGAAAACTACAGATANTCATCAGCTCATCCCTGTGGATGAAAACTACAGATACGGGAGTTTCTTCTTCAGGTTTCATCTGCAGGTTCCAGGATTTTTCTTTTGTAAACAGAAACACAACTACAACACAAACTGTCCTTTCAATTTACAGAGAGGGACGGGCCCTCACAACTGTGAATATCAGCAGCTAGATTGCCAACACTACATATCTTANATTTCAATTTACAGAGAGGGACGGGCCCTCACAACTGTGAATATCAGCAGCTAGATTGCCAACACTACATATCTTAACACTTAGTTCTGTACAATTATTATATGTCAATGTAGTCTCCTCATTTCACTCTCTCAAAATTTTGATAATTGGACACAATTTCACTGCAGTGTTGCCAAGACCAGTTTCAAAAAACAATTCACTATATCGGGTGAGTCACCAANAATTGGACACAATTTCACTGCAGTGTTGCCAAGACCAGTTTCAAAAAACAATTCACTATATCGGGTGAGTCACCAATGCTATTTTTCCGTAACTATGCAACCCGTATAAATACTACCCATCTAACAAAACATCGCCTCCGCTGTAAAATAGTGAAAGAACACATCGTCTCAGGGCACGGTACTACAAACTCATTAAGGCATCTCGTTTGTTAGCTGAACACTCGACACAGTTGTCTACCCGCACCAATCAGCGGTGCAAAAATAGAGAATCGCTACACCACAGCACTTGCGTGTTGATTCCTTTTCGTCAATACAACAAGTGGCGACAGTAATCTTATGTCGCATGAAGAAACACAATCGCTCGAAGCGAGGCAGATGTATGTTACTACGGACGCATCGTCACGTACCAACGTATTCAGTAAACATCGCAATAATCTGTTTAAACACAATAAACCGACTTACATTCTTTGAAAAGTGACTGCTTCTTAACGCATTGCTGACATACACCATCTGTTCACTGCTTACTGTGCTGGCGATGAATCAACGCACACATATGGAAAAATAGGTGCTGGCGACTAAACCGGTATATCACAATAAATTTTGTCACAATGCTGCCAAATACACAGTAATTACTAAGAGTAGCTGCTTTTCTGAAGGAAACGTCATAGACCCACAAAAGTAACATATGTAGGTTCTGCACAGCTTACCTTTTTAATATTGAGGAGGGCGTAATGGTAAAATAAGTAGAACGTACTAAATAAAATACATAAAAGTTCAAGCAGTTCTGCCACTTTGTTTACATCGGACGTCATATTGTATAGCCACGTAAGTGTGCTAACGCTACCTATCGGCTGCAGGCGTTAAGATGATGGCTTAGTACGCCATTGTATGGGATACAATGCAGTTTGCTGCGAGTGGAATATTATGTGCGACGTCCAAACCAGACCGTGTTAAGGCTTGTGATTGTAGAATGAAGGGTGCTAGTAGGAGTGTTTCTGTGTGTAATATTCGGTTACGTGGCAGGTGTTACTTGGACGTTTTAGTAGATCGTGGTGTTTTGTCGAGTGAGGTAAGGTGCACGACAGTTGAATTGGCAGAGGACAGTGGAATTTTACCCGCCGCCTACCTAGGCGAGTTAATTCATATACTTCCGGTGTGTTTCAGTTACTTTAAAACCCTGAAATCCTAGATTAGACTAAAATCCTACATTAGATTAAAACCCTACAATCCTAGGTTAGATTAAAAATGTAAAATAGTGATTTGCTAATCAAAGAGTTAGGTTAAGTTAGGTTAGGTGGGCACATATTACGAAATTGGGTGGGCAAATGTTAAAGCCAGGTGTTTTTGTAATTTTTGTGGGTGTATTTTGAGTGGTTCTACCCCACAATTTCCCTGATCTTCATAGCCCTCCCCACTATCGTATTTGTGGTTTGTATTGGTAATACGATAATGCCCCTAGTAAATTCGTGTTTTGTGTAATAAGTAGAGTGGAAATATACCACATTCCATGATTTTTTCTTTTATTTACAGAAAAGCCACTACTCTGAATAATTACCAAACCTGATATTGCCTACACAATGCAAATTCTTTAAAAAAGAAAATAGATTTCCATTAATCCACACATATGGTGGCGGTGTAGGATGGTATTATGCCGAGCAGACTATGTTAGAAATTCATTGAATTTATAAAAAATATTTTTTACAAGACAACTGCTTCATCTGTGAATACACAGGGAACTAAATATTTCACCCCTATTTGGGGTTTAAATTCTGCCAAATCTGGTGAGAATTTTCTATGCTGGCAACACTGCATCACTTAACAAACAAAAGCAAACTTGAATAGGAAAAAATGTGGAGATTCCCTTGACGATCCCCAGAGATTCCCCTCACTTGAGAACCAGAGTAGTTTTTAACTTTGGAAAACCGACAATTTTGTCAATCAAATTGAAAATGTTGAAAACACGTCATATCCAAAAGAATTTTAAATCTTGCATACCAGGAAAAAAAATTTCTAAAATCAGCAATTTGTTAAAAATTGACAAATCTTCAGATTTATCAAAAATGAGGTTAGAGTATGTCAACTGTCACTCCAGAAAGGGAGGTTATTCTAATTTTTCAAAACGTAACTTTGTTGACTGTACTCCCTATAGATTCAAATAAAATTTGTTGTTAATCTACACTAAAGGGTCTTCACACTACCATAATTACATGAAAAAATGCTTTTTTTATTATTAAAGTGTATCTAAAATATTATAATAGGAAGAAAATATGATTTTTACCACCTTTGTAATAAATACTATTATTGGGCTTATTCAACCTATGTCAGGCTGAAATAAAATGCAAAGTATGGAAGAAATTAAGTAGTTTTAAAGTAATAAACCTCATTTCAAAATGTTAGGGGGCTTTTTAAGTTCTCAAAATTTTACCTAAATTTCAAAATCCTTTCGGGTGGCAAATAGGGAAGGTTGAAATGTATTTTTTTTAATACTCATGTTATTCAGATGGTAATATTGGTGGGTACAAAGTAAAATAACCCTAGTTCACTTGCAAGCACATCAAAGAGACAATAATTCCACTATTTTAAATATCTGCATAACATCAGATAAAATTCTTTTTCTATGCCCAAAATTGGTTTTCAATGTTAGATGACTTGTTTCCATTTTGTACACATTTGACCAAAACAAAGTACAGGCATCGATACAAGGCCACAAGACAAGTCTTATGTTTCTCAGCCCAAACTAACAAAGTCTTCACAAATCCTCCTATCAACATTATAGACCTACACAATGTAATTATGTATCTGACAGCAGTCAACTGTGTTATTTGTATATAAGCATTAAGTGAACCCACCACTCTGGTGTTTGAAATAATCCATAAAAGCAACCAATTACAAAAATGATAATCATNTAAGCATTAAGTGAACCCACCACTCTGGTGTTTGAAATAATCCATAAAAGCAACCAATTACAAAAATGATAATCATAATTAATTTATGTAATTACACCTAAAAGAAAATTGACATCACCAATATACAGTTATAATGTGTAAAGATCACACTAAACATAAAAATGTGGTAGATTTAAAAACTACAAGGTTGGCAAACTTGCGATTTAAAACCATGTAATATTTGCGGACCTAGCACGTAACCTAAAAACATAAGTACACAAAAATAATGTATCAGGGAATGCAGTCTACGTAATTACCGGAAACGCATACTAGCAGACTAAAAAGTTACGAGATGGTATGTTATCTCAAGCAGACGTAACCAAGTTAAACGTCACTATTTTGAAAGTTCATTGTACGAGCGAGCTCTTACACAGAAATGTTTACAATCTCAAATGACGGGAATCGTTATCGATTCGTGTATGCAATTATATTTAACTTACCGGGAACGCCCTGATCCTCATCTTGCCTTCTTTTTTCGGCAACCCGCTTTTCATCATTTTGACTTTGTTGTGCGGTGGAAACCCAGGAGAAAAATAATCACACAGACATTTGTGTGGAAACTCGAGTGTTGCTAGCAGGGCTCGGGTTCAATTACCTCAACAACTGCACTTTAACGGTAAAATCCAGCCATTGTACGAATAATCTGCAACACCAACATTTCACACTCCTGAATATCCCCCACAGATTATCTTTGCAAATACATTTATTATTCCCAAAAATCCTAACGATCTGTTAAAAACTAGTACACAAACAAATGACATCCGACAGATGTCGACACCATAGTCAAGAAATAGTTCAGAAACACATTTATTTGTACCAAAAATTAGCATTATACGTTGATACATCAGTAAAGTATCCAAAACAAATCAAACACAAATGGCGACGTACGTAAAAGTGTATAAATTTTTCGCTATCGCAAAATATCTAAACTATAAAGTCATTGCCACAACTTAACATGGCGTTTAATGTTCTGCCAAGCTACATTTCCTCTGGACAGCTAATAAATAGCTATTTTGTTTTAAAGTGGCAGATATTTCAATGTCGTTTTTCTAGAGTAGCACACACACTTCGTTTACAGCACAACATAAAACACATACGTAAATAAACTTTGCTAGGCCGATTACAGTAATATACTGCCATTTAAAATTCCTATGTAGGTATTGTACAACCATTTTGTAAACAACACAACATTGCCAACATTTCGCAATGTCAGGGTCATATAGATTTCTCGGAATTATCGTACAAAACTCTACCAGGAAAGTACATTTATAAAAACAAATTTGTAAACGTGTTTAAATAAATAAAAACTCTTGCTTACAAAATAAATTGCCAAGAAGTACCAACGTATACTAAAATAGTTTTTGTAAAAACACAAAAAAAAATTACAAAACATGAAAAATTATAAAATAAATATAGTAGTATACAATGTATTTTATATTATTGGAGACTTTAAAATTGGATGAAAAATCGAATCAGCCATAGGGTTACTGAAAGTTTAATGGACTCTTAAACAAACGTAGTGATGACTTAAAAAGTTAAATGAAAAGGGCTGCCGACGGTACAAATGGCATAAGATCCGAAGNGGGCTGCCGACGGTACAAATGGCATAAGATCCGAAGTTTGGATCGTAGATCATCCACATTACGACATTATCGTACTCGTGCGATCAGGATCGTAGGGTTGGTTATGTTAAACAAATACAAAATTTGAGCATAAACGACTGTGCTCGCAGGACATTACATACCGTACGAAAAAAAAACCGAACTCTGAAGTAAAGTAAAACTAAAGTTATGTTCGTTTGTTAAGGCTGTCTGCAGGTCCACTATTTACAAAAGGTCCATAACCAATTTTGCAGGTATATAATTAAATACCTGAAAACAAAAAGTTTTGTTTGTGAGAATAACTTGTTAAATTTTTTCACAGAAAAATTAACAAGTATGTTGTTTTATTATGTTTATTACTAATGTTGCTATTAATTTAAACTATGACCACCGCATAGGATGTAAAGTTTTATTACTCCGAGTGTTTTTTGCAGTTTATTAAGATAAATATATAGATGGCTAATTTGTCTAGTTAATAAATTTTTCTTTAAGCTATTCTCATCTCTATTTCATTGTTCTAAATAGTTAAGTTAGTTGGGGTAGTATATTTTTTTATGTGCACGTGGATAAGTCTTATGCGGATGGGTGTTGGTTGGTAGTGTAAAAATAGTATAATTAAGTTGAATTGAAAAGTCAGTATAAATAGGTGGGTTCGGATAGCTTGTTTGGGGTCAAGTGTGCAAAATGTTCAAGAGTGTATGTTATAGTATAGGTTAAGTGTTTGTTTAAAGGTAAAATTAATCTAGTCTGCTAGGGAGACAAATTTTTTTTCTGTAAATAGGGTAAGTTATTAATAAAAATAACACTTATCTGTTTGTGGGAAAAAGAGAAAATGGTGAAAGATAGATGCAAGTGTAAAGGGTGTAGTAAGGTGTGGAAGAGGGAGGACAGTGGGATCCAGTGTGAACAGAGTGAAGAGTTGTAAAATGCAGGCTGCATAGGAAAGGGGAAGCTCGGCTTGCTGCAGCAGGAGTGGAAGTGTAGGGAATGCTGTAATGGGGAAAAGAGTGAGGTAGCTGTGGCAGGAATCAATCTGAATATGGGAACAGTTGTGATGGGGTCGCAGATAGAAGGGAAGGAATGTAGAGAACAAATAGGAGAATATATGTAAGAAGATTGTAGAGGGCTTGCCAATGTCAAGGAGGGATGGTGCGAGGCAAGAGAAGTAGAAGGGAGATATGGTGGCGTTGATGAACAGAAGAGAGAGATATCTGACTTAAGGGTTTGAAAAGTTAGAGGAAATGTACAGGAGTGAGGCAGAAAAGTGCAGGCTATCAGAAAGGGTAGGGAAGCTAGAGAAGGAGTTGCAAAGCACTAAGAAAGAGCTAAGCGGAATACAGACAGCTCTGCAAGAGGAACTGAAGGAAGGAAAACTAAGGAGAAACGAGGCACAGATGTAGGTGCCTCACAGAGGGTCAGTGCGATAAGCGACAACCAGCATTTGTGGAGAAACAATAATGCATTTGTATTTCACAGGCTACAGAGTTGCCAGGTGGCTGTCACCTGAAGGGATGAACGAGTCCACCTAGGCCAAGGGGTGTGGGTTGCCATGCTCGATTACTCTTAATACAAAAAAACACACCCCTGACTGTAGCTGTGAATGAGGTGACGTGTTAGGAAAATGCTGCGCATTACTAGTTACACTTTGGCGCACTTAGCACATCAGCTTCGGCCTACATGCCATTTCAACGCCACCTCATGTTAAGTCACGTCGTATGTCACGGTGCGAGCTCCTACGATGTAACGACCAATGGCTCGTGCAACCAACGGCTGTAACTTTGGGGTAATCACCATTTCCTATGGACTACTTATTAAAAGTGTTACCTCTTGTAATAAAAAAGTAGGAAGGACTCTTGAATCATGTAGTACTTGTTGGCAAGAAGGTGCAAGTTCCGTTCTTCTCAACCTGCACTACGCACTCTTGACCTGATATGGTTGGTGCGGCCGGGTATAGTTGGTGCGGTTGATGTGACTGCGGCGGTCAGAGTAGGCACAAGGAGCTTGTGGATGCCTGGTTCACGTCACAATATAAAAAACTGCGATTATTCCGTATTGCATATCCAAACCACTCAAAAATCATAAATTTCGTATGCAACGATACGACAAGGTCAACCTAAAAAGTAGCATATTTCGTATCAAACCGCGACCGGGAGAAGACCAAGGCAGATACGGAATATCTCCCTGCGTATCCAACTTACGCACATAGACTATGTTTCGACTAAAACTTTCCCTTTGCATTTCAACGTGGAAAAACAAACGGGATCGAAAAGTACAGGTTCGCATATCCAAATCGAAAACGGGGAAATTTTTGCCATGCCCCATTGGTTCCGGCCGGCGTATCGAACCGAATCGGGAAGAAATATTTCGACCGGCACCTGATTGTTTCATATGGCGTACCTAAACTGAAAACGAAAAAAAAAACAGCAAAACACCCCAATTGTTTCTCGTAGTGTATCTGGTTGCCGAAAGTGAACTGTATTAAAACATTTCCTATTGCATAACCAGAATAAGTTTAGTCTCCCCATCCCCTCCCCAAGAATATGCGTGATTATATATATATATATATATATATATATACTTTTTGTAAAGGGGAATATTAATTATTTTATTCGAATTATCAAACGAGCTTCCCCATAATAACTTACCTCAACTATCGAAACTGTCAGATCAAAGTTTCGTGGACGAAGCAGATGCAGGTGCATCTGTCGTCACTGGCCGGACTCGTCATGACCGATACAACAGAATAGGCTATCATTTCTAAAGATATATACGCAGACGAAGTCGCGGGTAGACGCTAGTTTGGTCATATAGCAACGAATTCATAAGATTACCTCCCTCATGTATGGAAGGATAACGAGGCATCGTAATGTCAGTAACACGACCGTCTGTAATATAATTATAATTACTTACTCGAGTGTGATGCACATTAGACAACCTACTATTGAATCCAAGGTGACCCATTGTATCTAGCATACATGAAGTATTACTCTGAGGGATTTAAATCAAACCATTAGAAATTTATATGAATACATAAAAGGTTGTTTTTTAGCATCCGTCCAAGTAAAATTCAATATATTGTAATGACGCAGTATTCTTAATTTTCGGGACATGTGTTTCAATTTTCTTTAGCTTTGCTAATATTCGTAATATTTTTATCGGGTTTCAAAATTAAAGCCACAGTGGTTCGGTTAACGTGATAATTCGTTTATCGGGCGGACGTTTGCAGTTTCGTTTCAAACGTTGGAGTTTTTGTTAAGCATCAACATTAGGTTAGCTTTTTTTCAGACTGTGTCGACAGTTTTAGTTGCTACGACGCAGTTTCGATAGTGTGTGGAGAGCGTGCGTGGCAACACGCCAGGCCCTTATCTGGGGAGAGGGAGGTGATAGGCAGCACAAGTTCATGTGTGCCTGTCGCCTTCCGTCAGTTGAGACCGAGCAGTCGGCGAGGTCAGTTGGAAGGCAGTCTCCTCTCAAGTCAGTCGTCTAGGCCGTGTCGGGTGTGACGCTAACCCCCACATCGGCAAACTTGAACTTACGAGATTATTTCTAGGCCGGTGTGGGAGGTCGCTGCATTTCTTCTTTCTTCGGGCCAGTTTGTAAGAAACGTAATAATTAGTAAACGACTGTGGCTGTATTCTTCACCTGTCTATTTATCTGTGAACGGTTCGTACTCTGCATACTCTGAACTTCGGAAGTGAAATGTGTCACTCAATAGTAAATATAAGTATAGAACAAATACTCTGGAACTTGACTTTATTTCATTTGTAATTGGCGTCCATTGTACAGAGTCTCGTGTTCCTCCGTCTTGAGCTAGTCGAATGAAAGTCGGCAACTTAGCCGGTGTAACTGTAGCGGCCAACGTTACAATATGACTAAGTAAATCGTAATGTCCTGGATTAGTAATTGGTCTATATTTCCGTTTGTATACAATATCTGAGTATACCATGGGTTATCACAAGCTATCTCTTAACATACGGGAAAATCAGATATTGCATAATTGCCATAATCTTCACACCATAAATGTTTTACCCAATCACTTTCATAATAAGTTTGACTGGTACTAGATACTTCTATACTGTTCCCACCTTTAAATACAGGTTTACGTGGACAAATAGGAAATGACCTATTCAATCCCTGTGCATAAATACCCTGTATGTAATTATACATAGAAATAGTACCAACAAGACTGACCAGTATTAAAATACATTTGCTCACCAACTGGTGTCAATGATAGCTGCACTTTATCTACTTTTGCAAAGCTACGCATCTGATCATATTGTATGCTGGTAATATAAAATTGTAATATTTCAACAGACAAATATGCGAGATTAGTTAACAATGTTTGTTACCTGTATTATTTAATTTAAATGCCTCGTAACACCATGTATTACCCCATGAAATTAACATAAATTCATTTGAAATACAAATTTTACGTGAACCGACATGCGAGGTTTTATACTTTATAAATGTTCCTGGTACATCTTCACTACTTATACCTCCAGCTGATAGACAAGGCGTGAGCATCACCAGTATTGACAACATCCATCGCTGCAGGATCTTGTTGGGTGGATGTAACTGTAGCAGATGCTTCTTCCCAGTTGTCTTCCAGCAGAGCGAGATCGAAGAAATTCTGCCAAGAAAACTCAACACGTCCTTGATTGGAAGGTCCAGCTTGTGACTAGTTTTCTGCAGGACGTTTGTATGAACCTGACGTAGGATCACCCAGTTGTGCAGCTCGCTTATCGGGTTGATCAGTTTGCTTTTGGCTGTTATCGACTAACGGTTTCCAAGCTGCGTAATACTTTTAACAACACAGTACTTTAAACGGCCACAAGCGATAGCATCGCCAGTATCTATTGGTGCAGCATCGTAGACTATATTACCCGGGGCCAAAAGAGTTATGGCCTGGAAACAGCCAGCCAGTAGGATGGCGAGGCATAAACTGACCGACTGCATCGTCGTCATGCACAGCAAGCAGTCAGATGCCGAACAAACCACCACCTATCATCCAATGGCCGAACCATGCAAGAAGTTATTGTATGTTTATTAATTCAAAATACAAAGCGTTCGACCTGATATTTGTGTCCCAGCACATGGTTAAGTCGCTCAAGCACTAAGGCTAGATGGTGAATGTGGTCTTCCCACGCCTCCGACCAGATCATGTTATCTGTGTAAACGAGTGTGAATTTGCCTATCAGATAGTCCAATACTGGCAGTGGCGTATTAGATTGACAGCCATTAGCCAGTTTAGGCAGCAGTATTCGACATGGCTGAGACCACTCCTTAGCATGGGTCAGACC
The DNA here is from genome assembly GCA_002778355.1 of Clitarchus hookeri. NCBI lineage: Eukaryota > Metazoa > Arthropoda > Insecta > Phasmatodea > Phasmatidae > Clitarchus > Clitarchus hookeri. Next base: position 474,655 of record NQII01001481.1, on the reverse strand, counting down.
CGACAGGCGTCTCTAAGAGCTTGGCATTAGACACACTGACGGGTAGAGCTTCCCACAGTAGAGAACTGTTTATTGTGAATAAACCCTGCAGCACTTTATTCCAGNAGACACACTGACGGGTAGAGCTTCCCACAGTAGAGAACTGTTTATTGTGAATAAACCCTGCAGCACTTTATTCCAGTTTCAACTGCTTATTGGAGAGAGAACGTCACTAGGGTAAATGGCATTCAGGCGAGCGACATCTATGCCTGCCTNGAGTTTCAACTGCTTATTGGAGAGAGAACGTCACTAGGGTAAATGGCATTCAGGCGAGCGACATCTATGCCTGCCTAGGGTCAAACACTGTCCAAGTCATCTCATTTCTGTAGTTTCAGTAGGAGTCCAGGTTAGGTGTTAACTTGCCGTTACCACCTGCCCTAATTAACACCTAGTAACCTACCACGTTCACAGGGGCTTCTCTCACGCATAAACAAGACAATTTCTGTGGCTGCGATTGCGACAGACAAGCACAGCACTGGGGAGCCATCTATGGGTCACACACAAGTTAATTCCGAGTTACTATCACCACCAGGTGTTGGAATACGGGGGCCAGTGCGATTGCGGTGATTAGGATTGCAGGGCTGCAGTTTTCATGGATTTTATCAATTTTTACAGATGTTTATATAATAAAATGGATTTACTGATTTAAAGGCAGTATCACAGCGCAGACTTTTGCTTAAAGGTGAAAGGTTGGAGTCGTAAATCTGCATGCAAAATGGACCCCAGAATTGGAATTTCCAAGGTACAATACACACCCAAGCAGCAATAACTTGAACTAGAGTACAATAGAGAAATGTACAAACTTTGAGCCGTTGGTAACATATACGTACAGAAAAAGTACTTTGGGTGGATTGATAATGCTGAATATTATTTTGGTGAATCAAACAAAAATCGACAAGATTCGATTTTTGTGTCCAACAATATTGCAAATTGTTACATAGTTGAAAATGATGTTTTATATGTCAAGATGGGTAACATACCCATGCCCACATTGCCAGAAAAAATTAATCAGTCGAAGATGTGACGCAAGTTTCACTCAAACAAATTGTAAAATGTGGGATGTGTATAGTACGTGCGGCATCGTGCATGTTGAGTATCAATTTGTAGTCGACTAATTTCAATATACATTGTACATAACCTAAAAGCAATACACAGTAGGAATGCAACTACATACTAATATTCTAACTATATGAACCCGAATGTACTGCTATTTAAGTACAGTGAAACCTCGTTGTTGAGTTCCTGTTTATGTCGATTTCCCATATCAGTANCCCGAATGTACTGCTATTTAAGTACAGTGAAACCTCGTTGTTGAGTTCCTGTTTATGTCGATTTCCCATATCAGTAGATTTTTTTGGATGGTCCTAACAAATATCCTTTATAATCAATGTTAAAAAAACCTGCATGCTACGACCCTTAAATCATTAATTTACCCGCATCCATTGATCAGATATTCTGTCCAAAAACCAAAATATATTCGCAACAATTATTTATCTGTGAAATAACTATCTTAAAACTGGTACTACCAAAATTCAGTAGCGCCAAGAGCAGGTAAACAGACACTCCCTAACNGAAATAACTATCTTAAAACTGGTACTACCAAAATTCAGTAGCGCCAAGAGCAGGTAAACAGACACTCCCTAACCTCAAATACAAGTGTACACAACTAGTTGTCGTGAAACATTGCAATTGTTAACAACTACGTACTTTATATTTGATAATTCAATTACTATTTATTTTAAATTACGTCGAAAAACAGGTAAAACATAATAATTGCAGGCACTTTATTGTTTCAAATCAGCACACAAAAATTTGCGCAAATAAAACGTATGTATAATGGATGTGGTACGGACCAGAACTGAACATTAATAATGGATGGAACCGTTTTGAACTTTACTCTGGTTCCACAAAGGAAACGTAATAATTTTTAGGTCAGTACGGTAAATAACCATGTAAATTACAAGCATTAAAGGGGCACAGTATGTTTTCACGGACTAATTCTGTTAAGATAAAATTACGCTGGTAACTGTATTTAAGAGTAATGCAGTGATATCAACTGTCGCACAAGATGGCGAGTGTTGTCAACTTAGCTGACTTTCCGTTTAGTTTGGCGAAATTTAAAAACATTTAGAGGACAAGTATACATTTTAGCAGAGTAAAATATAATTTTAAAAAATCGGATTTTTACATATCAAACTTAAAAAACTGTGTTCAATTTGCCTCCAAAATAGAGTAAAAAATATAAAATGCATCATTATTATAATGAAACTACGTACTAAAGACTGTAGACATTGTTTGTTAAGCAAGTTTCTCAAGCTCAAGAAAGTTATGTTTTGATTTATTTGTTGTATAGATTTGGTATTCAAGGTACGACAGGTAACCATGGTAGTGGACTTTTAGAGATGTGTCTTTATCGTCGTTCTCATAACAATCCTGGTGTTGCTGTTAATTATATTAATCAAATTGATGTTCGAGATATTATATGTTGGAAGACTTTTGCTTTTGTATTGAATGATTGAGATATGTTTTTTCATCCAGTATTTCAGATCCGCCCACTGTTCATTACAGGCAATCAACTCACTACACCTAAGGAAGAAAATAAAGTTTTTTTTTTTCTACGAGTAGCACCCTGTTAGTACTTGTGCACTCTATCTACCTTTCATAATGTAATCAGTAGGCTAGTGGCCTATGTCTGTGATATTTGCTCATTTTAAAATATGGTTTTGCTATAAATGATTCGTAACACCAGAAAAATGCCTTATTTATTGTCCAGAATGTGCGTTCATTCTCCAGAGTTGTATTTCATTGTCACTGTGACATTTTACAATTCTGAAAGGTTGAGGAAAGTTTACAGGAAACAAAACAAATCCTACTCTTTGCTACCTTTCGTTGTATAAAATATCAATAATTATGTTTAACGAGCAAAGTTGCTGTGTGTTATGTTCATAACCTGTCCATGTGAAAAAATCATGATTGCACCAAGAGATTTTGAAGTCAACACATTTGCAATTTGTGAAAAATAGAAGCTAATGATTCTATGAAAGTTGTTGCAATGAACCAAAAAAAAAATTGTATTTCCAAATAATCTATGTAAGTATTATTTAACTAAATAAAATGGTAGTGAAGTGAAAACATTAAGAAATTCAGTGACTTCAGAAGCAGTTATTATAATAACCTGTATTTTAATGTCCTAATGCTGCCCAGTTTTATAAATAAATTTTGTGAATTAATTTATGGGCTTATTTGGAGCACTTTATCAAATTGGTAATTTTAGTCCGAATCAAAGCAAAGACCTATTCTGCAAGACAATTTGTAACAAAAGTTTAATTTACCAATACTTTAGTCAAAAAAAATACTAACACATGACCACTGTATAATTGGTTGCTAACAGCATCTCCAATCACATAAGAAAAATACATTCCGCTCACAATTTGATGCTGGATAAAATCTTGCAAATATAATGCACTGTTTTTGCCTAATTTGTAAATCATAAAAATTCTCTTAATTTCCTATTTGCGGTGGTGTTTGGTTGCCAGTTTGTTACAAAGTGAACTATAGCAAGCATGCCCAGAATGCTCAAAACATATTTTATGTGCGTAATGAATTAATTTACAGTGGAACGTCTATGTATTGAACTCGGATGGATTTAAATCCCGCATCAATGGAACATATTCTGTGGTCCCATTTTTGATTTATCTGCATTGAAAGTCTACATGTATTTAAATGTTTTGTCAGTCCCCTGAGAAACAATGGATAAAGAATTTACTGTATTTACAATGTATTTATTTTACATACAGAAATAAATTTTAGTTTTAAGGATTTTTTGAGAGCTGTATCAAGGAAGTTCAAAGATCAGTGGCAGCCCTGGCTTACAGGTTAGCAGGAACGCATCAAAGCACAAAATGCTGCCGTAAACCTCGGAGCATAATCCATGTGTCAAAGTGACGATGTGAAGACCTTGGAATCTTAAAATATGCTACCATTGTAACAAATTATACGCTAATGCGTGCTAAAAAATTTCACAGCCATAAATTTACATAATTAAATTTCTCTGTACCTGGAACATGTTCTACAATCAACTCGTATGCTTACAGAAGCATTGGCCAGCGAGCCAGTTAGCTTCGTACTTCACGCGTACTGTGCAACCACACTAGCTAGGCAGCAGTTGTCAGTACGTGGCGTGAAGCGCTGGTGCTACACATACGGACAGTATGCAACGTTTGAACGCCCATGCTACTGCAAGGCATGCTTTCTCGTTCACCGTCATACTCAAGCTGAAAGAGGACCGTGCCTAAGCTTTGTTCACTGGCATCTGTTTGAACATAATTGCCTTCCTGTGGAGATGCTAGTGCATTTAGGGCCAGTTACACCCCCCCCCCCCCNCTCTCAGAGGCAACAAATTTACAGTACAATTGGTAGTGAACAACGTGATGCAGAGGTAAAAATAATATTCTTTGTAGGACCTGGTCCTATTCCCAGTGTGGCCAATCTGATTCGGTTTCCCAGTTTTCCAGAATCACTCCACAATAATGCGAGGATAGTTGCTTGGTACAAGCCCTGCGAGATTCCTTCCTGCAGATTCCATCATCTTTCATCACCCCACTGCTCACAAGATATTATGGTTTACATAGACACAATATTATATGATAAATAACGATAAAACTAAAACAACACTGATATCCAAGTTGACACACCACATAACATCAAAATTTAAGAAACTTTATTAAACAGTATTGAAAAGAGCACATATGATACGAGAATGTATGGCATGGCTATAGAAACAGAATGCCACACGTCGACGGAGCGAGTGCATACAGCGGTCCTCGTCACCACATGAACGGCGCCCTCTCTCGCAGTACCTTCAGCCCTATTTTCTCCCACTCGACGGGGTAGATCCACAGTTCCAAGGCAGACTCCAGGCATGACATAATGGCCGCCCCTTTCCACGCCGTCATCTCAGGGTCCATCTCCTTGGGGCTCGTGATGATGTCCAGTTGCTCTGCACAGACAACCATGCAACTCAACACAAAGTGTGGACAAGTGCTTCCCCCTTCTGTGACGCCTGCCCGCCAGGTGTGAGGCAGTGGGTTCAAGCACAAGTTTCAGTTTCAATATAAGACTATATTTGCAGTGGCTGTATTTTACACTTTAGCCCTGGGTTTTTGCATATGGCAATCGAGCCAGATGATGCTGCTGGTTGGCTGATTTTCTCTGAGATCTCCCATTTCCCCAGCCCTTGCAATCTGGTACTGCTCTATTTTCACCTCATTCCACCATCATCAGCTCTCAAGACCCGATTGTTAAGCGCCATCCAAACCTCTTCACTCACTTCACATTTTCAACAAGGAGACAAGCGCGGGCAGTGCTCGCAGATAGGCGGACAAACACATTTTCCACGTGGATGTACATATGCCAACGTTTTAATTCCCTGTTTAATTCATTTGAGCTGAAGGATATGGCAAGTGTTAAAATGATTTACGGTTTTCACTATTTTTTGGTGGCTTTAACTTCAAAGTTGACAACACAATAGATAAAATAGAGTGAAATAAACTTATAACTGAAGAGAAACGACATGCAACCAGCAGACACGTACGCACCTGTCCGGAACATGTAGGGGACTTGTAGGGAGATCCTGTTCTGCAGCCAAGTGCCGATACCGGTGAACTTCATTCCTCCACCCACCACCAGAATGCAGCCATACATCTTCCGCTTCAGGTCCTCCGTTGCTGCGCGAAACAACCAAGAAGAACATTTAGACCACGTCTCCACCATACACTACATACGAGGTAGGCATTTTAACTATTTATACATGATGCCAAAAATGGGAACATAACCGTCTAAATTACATCATTCAAACAGTGATGTGTTTTACATTCAGTTTTACAACAAACGTGCGCTTATATGAAGAAGTTATTCTCATTCGCTTGAAAATCCTAAATGCTCTGTCAAAAGTGTACCAACACTTCAAAGCACGCATTTAAGGAAATACAGTAAAACCTACCTTAACGAAAATTCCATGTAACAAAATAAAAATTTGGTCCCACCACATGTCCATAAGATGAATGCATTTGTAACCTCTATGTATCAAAATACATTTGCGACCGCAGCACATAAAACCCTCTACAATGAAGTTAACACACCTCTCAAAATCTAAACGAAACAAGCAAACTTGGCCACAGAAGGTACAAAACATGGTAGTGCAGCGTGAAAATCATAGCGTGTGTGCGGCATCACTAGCGCAATCGCCATTGTATATTGTTTGCGCATAATCAATTCTAGCCCATAGCAAACTTTTTACAATAAGTGTAATGCACTGTGTGTTATTTTATCCCTGGTAGCCCAAAAGTACACCAGACCTGCGTNATTACACCAGACCTGCGTACGACAAGATAAATAAAGCATTCTCATGGTTTTTTTTGTAATAAAATACCACCACTGGCTGAAGGGGAATTTAACTAGCACAAGAGGGAGAGGCAACAGAAACCGGACAAGCAAGAGGTACGACAGAGAGAGATACACAATGGCACCAGGCTACCTTCTCACCCTCTTCATACTTACATCTTCCCACTCTCGTGGAATGGAATGCCAGAGATGGGGCAGCGAGCAATGGCTCCTCGACAGTTGTGACACGATAAATAAGACTTCTGTTGTGGTTACAAAGCTCCAACTGGTAAGCATTGATTGAGACCAGTATGCGATTCATACGCTGCATTAGCACTTTAAGGCGCAAATATTTTTTAACATGTGACTCCATGTTTTACAAACTAAAAAAGGCAATTGTTTGAACAATTATGGACATAGGCCGCTGCAAACACTTTGTTATTGTCTCACAAAACCTAGTACGTTATCTAATACTACAACAAAATGTTTACAATGATGTATGTCCATAACTGTTCAAACAATTATTCCAGTTGCAAGAATCATTCGAACGTAAAAAAAGGCAATTATTTTCAATTTAAATCATTAAATTATGACTACATTTAGTCTGCAGCACAGTTACAGTTTTTGTCTGTAAAGGCCTTCAATGTGAAAACTACCTGCTGTATAGCTGCTCAGCTTTCTGTTTTATTACAATGCAGTGAACCANCTGCTCAGCTTTCTGTTTTATTACAATGCAGTGAACCAATAAAAAAAACCATAACTCAACAATGAACCATATGAAAACTAATATCCACACAGAGCTTCTCTAAGCCTCCACTCTTACCTTCGTTCAGTCCTGCCCTAATGGCCATCCCCCTTTATCCCTTGCCCGAGCGATGACAGCTTACTGAGTGCCACTTCCTTTCCTCCCTTGGCCTTTCATGACAAAGATTNGAGCGATGACAGCTTACTGAGTGCCACTTCCTTTCCTCCCTTGGCCTTTCATGACAAAGATTGGAAGTGAAACATTATTTATTGTCTCTCTCTGTTGGAGCAGTGATGAGGGAGGAAAGTTGTCATGTCTGAGTGCACCAGCTGGTTAGGAAACAATCAGACAGCCATGCCTGGAGGAGAGNGGAGATCTCCCATTTCCCCAGCCCTTGCAATCTGGTACTGCTCTATTTTCACCTCATTCCACCATCATCAGCTCTCAAGACCCGATTGTTAAGCGCCATCCAAACCTCTTCACTCACTTCACATTTTCAACAAGGAGACANTCATCAGCTCTCAAGACCCGATTGTTAAGCGCCATCCAAACCTCTTCACTCACTTCACATTTTCAACAAGGAGACAGACGCGGGCAGTGCTCGCAGATAGGCGGACAAACACATTTTCCACGTGGATGTACATATGCCAACGTTTTAATTCCCTGTTTAATTCATTTGAGCTGAAGGATATGGCAAGTGTTAAAATGATTTACGGTTTTCACTATTTTTTGGTGGATTTAACTTCAAAGTTGACAACACAATAGATGAAATAGAGTGAAATAAACTTATAACTGAAGAGAAACGACATGCAACCAGCAGACACGTACGCACCTGTCCGGAACATGTAGGGGACTTGTAGGGAGATCCTGTTCTGCAGCCAAGTGCCGATACCGGTGAACTTCATTCCTCCACCCACCACCAGAATGCAGCCATACATCTTCCGCTTCAGGTCCTCCGTTGCTGCGCGAAACAACCAAGAAGAACATTTAGACCACGTCTCCACCATACACTACATACGAGGTAGGCATTTTAACTATTTATACATGATGCCAAAAATGGGAACATAACTGTCTAAATTACATCATTCAAACAGTAATGTGTTTTACATTCAGTTTTACAACAAACGTGCGCTTATATGAAGAAGTTATTCTCATTCGCTTGAAAATCCTAAATGCTCTGTCACAAGTGTACCAACACTTCAAAGCACGCATTTAAGGAAATACAGTAAAACCTACCTTAACNACAAGTGTACCAACACTTCAAAGCACGCATTTAAGGAAATACAGTAAAACCTACCTTAACGAAAATTCCATGTAACAAAATATAAACTTGGTCCCACCACATGTCCATAAGATGAATGCATTTGTAACCTCTATGTATCAAAATACATTCGTGACCGCAGCACATAAAACCCTCTACAATGAAGTTAACACACCTCTCAAAATCTAAACGAAACAAGCAAACTTGGCCACAGAAGGTACAAAACATGGTAGTGCAGCGTGAAAATCATAGCGTGTGTGCGGCATCACTAGCGCAATCGCCATTGTATATTGTTTGCGCATAATCAATTCTAGCCCATAGCAAACTTTTTACAATAAGTGTAATGCACTGTGTGTTATTTTATCCCTGGTAGCCCAAAAGTACACCAGACCTGCGTACGATAAGATAAATAAAGCATTATCATGGGTTTTTTTCTGCAATAAAATACCACCACTGGCTGAAGGGGAATTTAACCAGCACAAGAGGGAGAGGCAACAGAAACAGGTCGAGCAAGAGGTATGACAGAGAGAGAGATACACAACGGCACCAGGCTACCTTCTCACCCTCTTCATACTTAGACCTTCCCACTCTCGTGGAATGGAATGCCAGAGATGGGGCAGCGAGCAATAGCTCCTTGACGGTTGTGATAAAATAAATAAGACTTCTGTTGTGGTTACGAAGCTCCAACTGGTAAGACTGATTGAGAGCAGTATGCGGTTCACACGCTGCATTAGCACTTTAAGGCGCAAATATTTTTTAACATGTGACTCTATGGTTTACAAACTAAAAAAAAGACAATTGTTTGAACAATTATGGACATATGCCGTTGCAAACACTTTATTGTTGTCTCACAAAACCTAGTACGTTTTCTGACACTACAACAAAGTGTTTACAATTATTCCAGTTCCAAGAATCCTTCGAACAACGTAAAAAAAGGCAATTATTTTCAATTTAAATAATTAAATTACAACTACATTTAGTCTGCAGCACAGTTACAGTTTTTGTCTGTAAAGGCCTTCAATGTGAAAACTACCTGCTGTATAGNACTACATTTAGTCTGCAGCACAGTTACAGTTTTTGTCTGTAAAGGCCTTCAATGTGAAAACTACCTGCTGTATAGCCGCTCAGCTTTCTGTTTTATTACAATGCAGTGAACCAATAAAAAAAACCATAACTCAACAATGAACCATATGAAAACTAATATCCACACAGAGCTTCTCTAAGTCTCCACTCTTACCTTCGTTCAGTCCTGCCCTAATGGCCATCCCCCCTTATCCCTTGCCCGAGCGATGACAGCTTACTGAGTGCCACTTCCTTTCCTCCCTTGGCCTTTCATGACAAAGATTGGAAGTGAAACATTCTTGTCTCTCTCTGTTGGAGCAGAGTTGAGGGAGGAAAGTTGTCATGTCTGAGTGCACCAGCTGGTTAGGAAACAATCAGACAGCCATGCCTGGAGGAGAGCGGAGAGGTTTAGGCAACTCTTAGAAACGGGGGCTTGAGAGCAGACGAGGGTGAAGCGAAGCGAGTATGGAGCAGAGCTGGAATGCAAGGGTGGGAGAAACGGGAGATCCCCGAGAAAACAGAACGACCAGAGGCAGCGGCACTTGTCCGACATGATTCCCGCGTGTGGAAACCAGGGAGTGATTTCACCGGGAGACAAACCCAGTTCACCTTAGCGATGTAACAGCTGTGCCACCGCGGCTGGAGGAGCGGACCGTACTCACGACATCTGTCTATGCTCTGCAGCACGGCCTGGTCAAGCCCCAGCACCTGGTCCGGCCCCAGCACAAACTCCTTGGTGTCGAGTTCGCGGCCCCCGCCGGGGCCCGCCACCATCGGATCTATGGCGTCCACCACGATGTCCTCATCCCCCGGGGCGCCGCCCCCGTCCAGATCCGCTCCACCCTGCAGCGGCTCCAGGGACTCCTTGGCGGCCCGTCGCTGCAACACGAGTTCCCCCTACTCTCCACACCTGCCTTCCACATGCTATAGCCCAGATTTTCTTTTAAGTAATCAGTAGTCATCTGTTTACATTAGAAAAAATGGCAAATTTTGTAATTTTTTCTTCTTGATTTTGGAACGGTTTGTTATTTTTTAAAAACAAAAGGTGCATGTTTCAAATTAATTTTACAACAGTTTTGTGGGAAACACGGGTATTCAAAAGAATAAAAGCAACATAATATCACTTTGCGTAGGTATTTATAGCTATTAAGGCAATAATAAGCATCCTAATCGTCGTTCCTAAAACTTAGCATGCAACTACACTGTTCAGTCACCAAACTGGAAATATCACCAGGAATGCTTTTGATTACGTTTCTCGGATCAAAAAGTGTCCCAATCGCTGAAATGAATTCCTTGGCAGTGTCATTTCCCCTCAGATCTTCTAATTTGTTTAAACATTTCGATGCAAGGGCTTTGAATTGTGATGACAAACATTCTCTATTCTCTGCTTTGCTTGGATAATGTCTCAAGAATTTCTGAAGTATGTGTAACCACCCTCCCTAAAAAAAGCAAAGTGAATAATTTTGACACGTTGTTTAATTTTGTATAAAGTGTGTAAGCCAAGGGAAGTGCTGAACTTCCCGGCAGTTGCAGTAAATTACAACACTTGCTGAAATGCTCTACAAGAAATGCAGCTTGGGTCTGGATTATCTTGACCTCTGATGATGTCAAATTTTGAAAGTACAGCATGGCTGTGCTGTCGTCTTGATTACTTCCGACAAACTCGACTACGTCAGACAAATGACGGTTCAGATATTCAACACTTTTAAACCGAGAGTTCCACCTTGTGATTACTGGCATTGGGAACAATTTAACTTTTTCTAGATTGTCTGGAAGTTTTTCTTTGAGATATGCTATGTACGCATGTTTTCATTTTCACATGTTCATGAAAATGTGCTTTGTTTGTGTCACACATTCATTCTGTTTTTTTTTTNGTACGCATGTTTTCATTTTCACATGTTCATGAAAATGTGCTTTGTTTGTGTCACACATTCATTCTGTTTTTTTTTTAAATTCAGATCAGCTGCCCACAAATTTGCCACCAAGTTTACTTAGTGTGCACAAGACTTAGTATGCAACGGTTCCTCCGAAACTAAAACTCAAACTGCATTTATGCACTTACTCATGCAACGAGCAGAATCTGAGGTAATGGACACACTGTTTTCCCAGGAAATATCAAGTCTTTGTACGACAGAAACAATTGCCTGAGAGCAGTTTGAGGCATTAGCAGTTTTAAGCACTTTAACACAACCTACGTATAGCCATCGAACTGCTCTATCACCACATTCAAGTAAGTACTTTGATAAGCACAATGAACACACACTGCCCCTTTCTGCCTGTGGTTTCGTCACAGAGAATGCAAACGCGCTTTTCTTTGACTGCCTCCTTCATTCTCTCGTCTTCCTCATTTATTAACTGGGGTACATGTGCTTCACGCAGTCTACTTGCTGTGGGTAAATCTCCAGCACCTGGGGAAGGTGAGTGTAGAACTAAGGCATACTGAACAGTTTATTTAGAATTGAGGTATTTTAAAGCATAAGAGGAAGAAATGCGACACTTTTACAGTCTTTGTCATTTAATTTTTATAATCAGGTAGCAAAAAATATTTTGAGCGTTATTTTTCAATGTGGAGGGGACACCAACATATATGCTTAATGTAATTTTTTTCTTGTTAAATTTTATAACCAAACATTTATTTAAAAATAAAATATAGGCTTTTTGTTAGTTTTAGTTATGTTTAATTGCACACGTTTTTCAAGCAGTAAGATGGAAAGTCACCTACAAATGACAAAATCGTGGCATACGTGTCAGCAATTAATTACTTTCCTTCAGCAGATTTTAACCATTTTTCAGACAAAAATATTTTCGAAAAGAAATTATATTCCAAGACTGAAATTAATTATGTTAATTAATTACGTAAGAACATTTATTTTCAGTATCTATTTAAATTGTCAGGTCTACAAAAGCGAAACAAAGTTTGATAGGACCGCCAGGAATCTTGTAGGCCTAGACCCAGCATAGGTTGGTTACAAGGTAGCTTTTTGCTTACATTAAAACAATTTTAGAGGTTAGGTAATACAAAAATGACTAATGGGTCAGGATTTATACAAACATTTTTAACACCTGCAATGTACTTAGTCATCCACTCCCGTAACTTTGGGTGTTCAACTTTTCCCCATGGAATGTTAGCTTCCATAAAAGCGCGGATTGTTGACAAAAGAAAATTCTGGTTTATCAATTTTTACAATTTTTCGACCAGGAAACAAGATCAGTAAGAGAGCTTTGACGCTTTACACCAGACGTCGATGCACCCTGAACTTGTTTAGCTTCCATCGCTAAAATTTTGTTTTTCTTATGAGTAGCACTGCCCTATGTGCTTTACAAGTGTCCTGTCTAGCCCATTCCATTCGTACATTAGAAAATTGCACACGAGTATTTTATTGACTTTGTCAAATACTGTCACAACCATTATTAATACACACTTCTGGCGTCTTTGTTCAGCGCCATATTGTTACAGTTTATCTGGCAATATTACGATATCTATCGCATGAGTTGCAATATATATTGTATACTTACGATTATGATATATATAGTATATTTGCAATATATCTATCAATTCTCATGACATTTATTGCACAAATGTGTAGTATTCGATTCTATTAATACATTTATTATGTGGAGAAATACCATATTTTCATGATTATTTCATGGATTTATGAAAATAAGTTAATTTGGCGAAATTAAATGGATTTAGGCAAAAATTTTGCAATTTTGCACACCGCAAATAACAGGTGACACTAGTAATGAGTGAATTAATACAGAAGAATATGTAAAAACAGTATCTTTGCCTAGCTATGAAAATCTCTTTGTTAATTAAAACTGTTAATTAGGCAGTATTGTTTCTAAGTGACAAGATGCTTCCTAGGGAAATCAAAAAGCACAGCTGATGCTGCGCTGGAGAATAGTAGGCTGTAACTTACACTAGTTTCGCGCAAGTAGTTGTCGTCGTGGGGGTCTTCAGGGTCACCCTGCGAGCGTTTCTGGATGTGCACTGCTTTGGGGCCTGTCACCCCGAACAGCTCTGGCTGGAAGAGGCTCAGTGGTGCCACTATACACTCATCACCCACCTGCCACACACAGCAGTTGCTCATTACCGTCTCTGCAGCTACTGTTGGCAACACTTGCATGCTCCAGTGTCGATACACACTTCTACCACATTACATTTCACATTACTGGTAAGGGAACTGTGCGATGAAACTTTAAACCAAATACAAAAATCAATTTGGAAACATTGCAATACCTGCAAATTTACATGTGTCAATGGTGGAAATCTCTGTCCAAGCAAAAATGTTAATATTATACAATAAAACTCTTTTAAGAAGTTACCTGGTAGGAAATTATCCTGCTTAGTAAGTGCTCATGATTTTGCACCTGATCTATAAACACCAAAGTAATCAGACCCTTTTAAGAAGTTCTCTTGGTTGATTATTCAGTACCTTCATAAACGTCTTTAGTGTGTTCTGCTACAACTGATCTGCACATGTTGAATTTTCTACATCAAAATCCAAATGTTTGAACAAAAAAAAAATGTTCGAAGGATGCGAGTATTCTGCAATTTTGTGATAGCGGAATTTTCCGCAGAATTGTAGCAGTCCCGCAGAATCGAACATTTAGGCCTACCAGATGTTGGTTCACATGTATAAGCATACATTTTAAAAGATCGGTACATTTTGCAAATAAATAAATTTCACTCAAATATCGTGTAAAAGCATGGTATTCATCCACCATCAACAAAAATAAATCTATAGACATTGCAAAGCTCTGTTTTATTTTTAATATTTTAACATTCAAGCTTTGTGAAAATGTGTACGCACTGGTGGGTAGCCAAAACACAAATCAAGCTGATTAGCATTTTTATATCATGGTTTGAAATTTTCATGCTACAGAAAATACAAACTCCCATAATTAGTGTCATTTGCTAAAACATAAATATTGTTCCGCGCAATGTTGCATTACGCTTAGTAACCTAGCTTGTATGTAAATACAAGATTACACTTCCCCCATAATGAATGACGAAAAACATAATCAAGTTAACCAACATCTGCAACCGAAATATCTATTACTGCCTGAAATCTGCAATTGTTTTAACATATTTAAATTAAAACTTCCTATTCTTATTTTACAAGACGCACGGTGTAAACTGCAATAATTAGAAAGTGCGCTTGACTGTCCTGTGCTATATAGAGGATCTAATATACTTTCATTAATATGACATTCTCATTCACTCATTGGTAGATCAATAACACAAATGTGCAGTGATGAAAATCGAAACATTTTGAATACTAGATTTTTGCCAATATCGTTACAATCGAAAAACCAATAATCGAATCACAGCTTTCGACTAGTAATGCATCTTCTGTGTCAGAGTTTTTTTTCTTTGGCTCACATTAGATTATTTTGACTGAACTGAGTAATGAGGTGAGATCACACTTGAGACATTTCCTTTCTTGCATATAACCTTTCTTGATAAATGGCAGAACATTGTCTATTCTATAGCAGGATCTTGTTTTTTAAGTTGCAGAATTTCCTTTCTCCTTTCGCAGAATTTGTGGTATCCAGTGCGCAGAAAACGCCTATCCCTAGTTATGACAATACAATTTTCTATTGAAAAATTAAAATGAGAAAGCAATATTTAAAGCCCTACTAGAAGACCTTCATGTACATAATGCACATCAATAAATATATATATATATATATATATATATATATATATATATTTTTTTTTTTTTTCTTTTTTTCCAAGTACGAGTTAAGCGCGACATTGTGACTTGATAAACAACACCATGTTATTTCGGAAGTGGTAAATTACATAAACAGGACTAAACGCATGGCAGTGAGACGTAATAAAAAATAATGTGTGTTGATAATTTATTTTATTTGTGATCTATTAGTGTTACTCGTACATGTGTACATAATGCACTGTATACCGACTTCGTATGCCTTGGCGAGTACAGTTGATACTTATATACTGTTTTGTTAATACTTTGTTGTTAAATGATCGGAGCATGTAATTTTAGAAGAAGCCACAGAAATTTTTGTTCAATCGATGGGGTAAACATTAAATTTTGAGGTAGCAAAAACTTACTTTTTTTTTAGCATTATTTACATAGGAAATTTGCTAGGACTTACAGAAAATTTTCTGTGGACACGGACTTTCGATTCATTCGTGTTCGATGGATAGAGTTTCCACTGTATAACTACATAAAACAGAAATTTAAATGTGGGCAATCACCCCTGTGGTGAATACTCCAAATCCTAAACTGTTTTGGTTTGTTTTTGCTACATATTTGCTATAATGAAAAACTCGCTAAAATGTTATAGAATTTGTAAAATTCTCATTAAGAGCAAGCTCCATTTTTGTTTCAGTTTCATAAAAGTTCATTACATATTTTTCATTTCCGTTTTGTGAGAAAATAATTTGCAGTCTCCCAGCCCTAGTTCAAGGAGACACTACCACAACTGCCGAGAGAACCTGAACAACCAAAGCCAGACTCTCCCCAAGCCATGAAGACTAGAGCTGAAGGAGCAGTCGGAAGTAGAAACAGGGGCTTGGGAGCCGGCACAAGTACGACTGGAGCAGATAACACAAGAAATGAGAGTGTGAAACACCAAATGATACAACTGGAAATGCTCAAGACAGAACTGGTCACGTAAAATTAAAAGAGTGACAAGAACATGTGGCGTAAATTTTTTTTTATAATAATATTACAACAGTATTAACAAAAT
>NQII01001481.1:390684-458207 GCA_002778355.1 Clitarchus hookeri | reverse complement strand
AAACCCTTTTAATAAGTTCCCTTTTAGACAGTCCCTACTTAATCAATAAAACATCAAAATATAGTCATTCGATTCTCCTAAAAATATTTTCCTGGTTAATTAGCCTACATTTTTACATTTTTCAGTTTCTTCAGAAACTTCTTAAGAGAGTTTTGGTTTATTTGATGAAACTAAAAAATGATGCAACCCAAAACCTGTCTTAATGAAAGTGGCGAGAGGGCCACACATCGCATGGCTGAACTAAACACCTCAATCATGATACGCACAAATCACACGGTACCATTACTGCCGTACAAACAACATCACAAACAACTCGGGGTAGCAAAGAGACCCACCTGAAGAGTGTATCTGTATGTTGGCACCTTTGGCTTCCGCGACACGAACGTCTTCTCTTGGGAGCCGCATATGTCCTACAAGCAAGGCACGACATCACAGAACTGTCACAAAACACCAGTAACAAACTACGGCATCAAGTTCAAGGAATGATTCACACGCTGACTTAAGACTCAGAAAGGCATATACACTATAAGAAAAGGTGTTACTGGAATTAATAGCAGTGTTAAAAGCCCAATACTATTATCACACAGCCTAGAAATTTCAATAAACTATGTTCTTAAAAAAAAAATATCAAATTTATTATTTTAATTAATTACCTCTTATGTGGTTGAGAAGAAAAAAATATATACTACAGTCAAAAAACTCACATAAACTAATTTAACAAAAAATTCTAATGTGGACTGTTTTGTTTGTCCACCGATCCAATCGCGTGCCAGCAAACCAGCTTGAAAGCCATCAATCCACCTTACCCTGGTGTAGACTATTCATGGTAAAGTGAATACTATTTAAGCCCTCTCATTTGGAATAATAGTAAGTAAATATATTTTAAACTTTCGAGTTTGGTGGAATGTGTATACTGTGTTTATTACTTCCATGGGAATAATTATTTAAAAAAGTGGTGGAAGGATAAAAAAAAATGGCTGATACGAAAAAAAGTAACTAGGGCCTCAAAAGTGCTAACTTTACCATGGACAGACTATGGCTCACATCACTACGCATCATCCCTGCCGCAGCCATGCACTCGGCAGCAGCACGGGGAAGTCAGTGTGTAAAACACATCACCAGGCAAGGGGACCATTGGCACCAGAAGAAAATTATCCCAAACGTTTTCACAGTAAACCATGACAAAAAAAAAAAGGAGGGAGTTATACAGGGGCAAGCACTATTAATCCCCAAGTAAACATGGTACATATGTGGTTTTGTAAGTGAGGAAGGAAGCACGCGTGTTTTCCTTTATCAGAGCACTGCCAGAGCCAGAACTGTCTCTCACCAGGTTGACGTGGCAGAAGGATTCCTTGAGCTGGCGCAGAAGCGAAGCGTCCAACTTGTCGCGCGGGTCGCACTCCTTGTACGGGAAGGCACACTTCTGCAGTAGCCAGAACAGCGTCTGCGTTATGTCCCCTCCCCCGTACTCCATGCGGACCTGCACACATCACGTGACAACTTCCCTAACCCCCTCACAACTCTCTGTTATTGACCTCACACCTGGGAAGTTATTTCTGTACAGTTCCAAAGACAGTTATTGAAAGTATGGTAAAATCTTCCTTTTTCACGCCCTCCATTTTACACTTTCCTATATTTCACATTTGTTTTCTTCAGTGCTACGCATTGCTCATTTAGCATAAATTACCTTACTTCTATCTTTTCCAGTATTTTTGAACATTTCTTCCTAGTCCACAGAGAAGTGTTAAAAAGGGAGACTTTACTTGATTTTAAGCTGCATATTTTATCCCGTAATATTTTTGGAAATCAAGAGTGTGACTTAAAATCGGATCGCTTAGAAGTAAGTTAAGATGCATAAATTTCCTCCATTCTAAGCTGCACCCAGGGGGAAAAAATGTACAGCTTAGAATCGAGTAAAGCCATTTAAGAAATTATATCAAATACTATTACACAACCGATTAACATTATAAATAAATGAGGCTGCGGTGGTGTAGTGGTCAGACTACTAGCCTCCCACGATGGGGTATAATTCCCCGCAGGGTCACTCCCAGATTTTTGCATGCGGAATCGTGCCGGACAATGCTGCTGGTCGGTGGGTTTTTGCGGGGATCTCCCGTTTCCCTTGCCTTTGCATTCCGGTGCTAAAATGTCCCAAGCTTCTTGAGCCGTCTCACGACCTTCAATACTTTCCATGGACAAGTCGAACACTGCTGTAAACAGGACAACCAAAGCCTTCCTAACCTCTTGGTCAACATTAATCTCACATTCCAAATCCAGTCAATTGCTTTCCAAACATAGCTTTGGCACAACGTGACCAAACACACCAATTATCCTTCATCAATTTTTGTTGGTTCATGTCATGATCTTCATCCCTTTAATCACCTATTTTCACATTTTACAGTGGCAGTAAAGTTTTGCCGCGGTTTCAAGCCTTTTCTTAGTTCACAAACAACTCAAAGCCAAACTCAGTCACTTCAGAATTTTGTATGTCCAGACTTCATAATNAGCCTTTTCTTAGTTCACAAACAACTCAAAGCCAAACTCAGTCACTTCAGAATTTTGTATGTCCAGACTTCATAATTTTTTGGCAGCGATTACACAAATATATGTATTGGAACAATACAGTTTTTTCTTTCCTCAAATTAACAAGCCAATATTTTTAACCAATCTTTCTTGTTGCACAATCAGATTTCGTGAAAGTACTGAAATCAGTTTTATTTTTTGCTAATTTTAATGCAGTACGAAACACAATGTTAATTGCCTTGTAAGTCTATGGTATAATAAGATTTAAATGAAAGTGCTTGCCCATTTATTTAGTCTATAGTTGTGTATGTCTAGTAATGAAAGGAGACTGCTTTTGTTAAGAATTAGTAAATAATGTAACAAATGTTTAAGAATATTGTGTTGTGAATTTAAGAAAAGGATATAATTATATTATTCCACTGCATATATTTACATAATCGCTGTTAACAGCGACACTGAAGCAGCTGCTACATGCACCTCCTACAAAGTAAATCACTAGCTATTTATTTCTGGAAAAACAAAAGTCAGAAACAGAACTTACCCGTGTGTTCCTGTGGGAGATGCCATCTTCGACACACGACACCGAGGTCTTCTGGTCGCCGACATCCACGACGCAGGCATAGCCCAGCCCAGCACCGAACGTGGCGGCCACATGGTCCTTGAACCGTCTTCTGATTGTTAGTACAGCCAACAAAATACAGTCACCAAATTACCTACCACAAATACAAGGTACACTGACTTCCCACGGCTCAGAGGATTCTAAAACGTACACTTAAGACAGTTTGTAACATTACGTATGCGAGGAGGGGACGTACCTGAAGGAGGAAGCCGCCCCCAAAGCCGATGCGACAAAGAAGAAGAGTCATCAGCTCCTTGAGGTACTGCCTGTTGTAGACGTCTGGGATGACGAGCACCGCCCGGTAGTGCTGCAAGCAAACACATTCCGCTATTACCGCAGTTTACACATCTCGCCGACAAATANGACGAGCACCGCCCGGTAGTGCTGCAAGCAAACACATTCCGCTATTACCGCAGTTTACACATCTCGCCGACAAATAGAGTTCAGTTGGTACATCTCACGCTAAAACAGTCAGTCTCTAAATCTCATTAAGCACGTGATAAGAACGTAGGTAACAAATGAGCAAACGTAAGTTTGCCAAAGAAACGTGAGGAAATATAGACCAAGATTAAAAATTCGTTAGGTAGGTATGTAGTTATGTCCGGTTGAAAGTCTTGTTGGCAGCAAGCTCATTGGAAATGGAGCNGACGAGCACCGCCCGGTAGTGCTGCAAGCAAACACATTCCGCTATTACCGCAGTTTACACATCTCGCCGACAAATACAGTTCAGTTGCTAGCAGCAAACACAGTTCAGTTGGTACATCTCACGCTAAAACAGTCAGTCTCTAAATCTCATTAAGTACGTGATAAGAACGTAGGTAACAAGTGAGCAAACGTAAGTTTGCCAAAGAAACGTGAGGAAATATAGACCAAGATCAAAAATTCGTTAGGTAGGTATGTAGTTATGTCCGGTTGAAAGTCTTGTTGGCAGCAAGCTCATTGGAAATGGAGCNTAAAAATTCGTTAGGTAGGTATGTAGTTATGTCCGGTTGAAAGTCTTGTTGGCAGCAAGCTCATTGGAAATGGAGCCATTTGCTCGGAGAAGCAGGAACGGGGAAGGAATCAGCGATGGCCTGTAGCAAGGAACCATCCCAGCAATCACCTCGGATGATTCCGGAAAACCATAGAAAACTGAAATCAGGATGGCCAGATTGGGATTCGAACCCAGGTCCTTCCGACTAAAAGTTGAAAGGTTTACCAGTGTGCCAACTCGGTTCGTAAGAAGACCAAGAAGGTTGTAGACTGTGCAGGAGTGGAGAGATTTCAGTGGCTCTTAACATCAAGGCCTTGAAAGCTGATGAGGATGAAGCGAGGTGAGTGTGGTGCAGTGCCAGAATGCAAAGGAAGGGGAAACTGAAGATCCCACCGAAAACCTGCCAACCAGCGGCATCGTCCAGCACAATTCCCAAATGCAAAAATCCGGGAACGACCCCGCCAGGAATTGAACATGGATCACCTAGGCGTGAGGTGAGTAGTCTGCCCGCTACATCACTGCGGCCCTACTGTGCAGGAAGTGAGGAAGAAGCAGTAACGTACGGAAGTATTGCAACGCCCTGGAACGGAGAGCTACGTACCCGCAAGTCCTTGAGGGGTATCTCGAGGCGGTAGCGGATGACCCAGCTCCAGACGGTCTCCAGGTTGGCCAACACGGCGGACAGCGAGCCCCCGGGGCCTGGGTGGATGTTGAGGTCACCGCGGCGATACGGGAAGTGTACGTTGTAGTCCAACTTTGGGTCCAGGTACATCACCTGCCACAAACACAGCATACACTCGCTCCAATTTTNAAGTGTACGTTGTAGTCCAACTTTGGGTCCAGGTACATCACCTGCCACAAACACAGCATACACTCGCTCCAATTTTCCATGTGCTCTTTATAAAGACATACATAATTTGAGAAATGTCACTTTATTCCTAAAACCTGAAATTGGCAGTGTTATTCCTATTGAGAAGCAGTGTTTTTTAACAATTATTTCCTTGCACAAATACCGAACTCCCAGAGAAAATACAGCCACGTTTTTAATACAAAACCACTAGTTTCCTTTAGCAACAGACAACCTTGAAAACCATTTCACATTTTCTTACTTAAGATTTTGCATTCTGCCCGACACCTGGAACAACGGTCACAATGCACTGGCAAGGGCGTATTGTTTCATGAAGAGACTAATGTAAACAATTTATACACAATTATAAAAGCACTATTTTAAAAAATAATAAAAGTGCCTTGTACTAACAGAAAAAAAAATATTAGAGAAATTTACCTCTATTTTTTTCAACTATTTCAATTTTCAACAACAGATTTTTTCGTTAGGCTCGCTGACAAAACTTTTGTTTGTTCAAATCGGGTAATTTTTTACCGCACATATCCACAGAAAATATGTATGATAAAAATACAATTAGCTGGAAGAATACAAGATTAAAATACGTGGTAACTCAATTTACAAATATATTGTACATAAGTAAATGCATATAAACACATTTTTGAACGCTACCCCGCTTTGCAAAAAATAAAGAATAGTTGGACAAAACCCTACGATGCTACGAATGTAAACAAACTCAGCGAGCTAGTTGGTGCGAATTCCATAGATAACGTGGTGCTTGGTAGACGTGAACACTACAACGGAGGGATTCCCTAACGAGCAAAAAAAACCTTTGCAGGGCCGTGAACTGCAATGTTCACTCAAAGTGACGCATCATCACTTGCGCTCATGTTATTTACGGCTGTACACATACGTGATGGAAAGTAAAACAAGTTTTCGTTTATGGTGATAAATCAAATAAATCTACTTGCTAACTCTGCACGCATTCGTATTCGAATATGCAAAAACACATAAAATACGCCATAAGAAGCAACTATGTGGCATAAAATAATAATGATTCGCAAAAATACTACAGGATTTTGAACAATTAATGAATTACAGATAAAATTTTCAAAAATCATAATTTTTCGTTTTTTACGTGAAAATTTGCATTATCGCGTTTGCTAAATTTTCAGGTCTCTAATCATAATTAATTTAATATACCGTATTTTTGAATTGCTTGTTTAGAATCAAAACTTGCATAATATGTACGTCATGACCTATTAAAATATTTTTACTCATTTTTCACCATTTGGGACAACTACCACATCCAAAATACATATAAAACTTATTAAAAATGCAAAATCTCTTATGCTCGTCTATCCATGTGTATTTTACAACTTCGGCACCATTACTTCACCTCGTCGAGGTGGTGTGGGTTTAGCACCCAGCTGCACAATTCGTGAAACCTGCAAATACTGTACATTGTGTTGACTTGGAACAAAGAAGCACAGATGTGCATGTGCATAAATTGCAAGTATGTATGTGTTGTCGACACCAGGAAATAAGCTATATGTATTTGGATACCAGTAGTCACTGTAATTTTTGGTCAATTATGAAGAACTGGGGCCTTTCCATGGGAAAAAGCCTCGAAATGTGCAATTGGAAACAGTAATTCATTTTACATACTATCTGTAAAATTTTCTAAGAATTAAAACCAAAATTAAAGTGTTCTTCAACTTTAAATTCATATTCAGCAAAGAATTAGGTCTTCGTCTTTGATTCAAAATGAAAAAAAATAGTCTTCGCACAACCCTATTAATTTGTAAACATCTAAGGTGTGCTCAATCCAGGAAAATGAAAACAGCAAATTGTAAAGGAGGAAATGTCAACATGAATTGAACATACACATAAATTCAAACACTGATATAGCAGGTTACCATAAATATGACAACCACAGTAATTCTTAAGGGAGTGGACAAACACGGCCCGACCCAGACTGCTGCGAGACACTCACTTCGTCTCCCACGACCACGTCCGTCTCCGGCTTGATCCACTCGCCGCCCATACTGCTGATCTCCTCGGCGACGGCGCGCCGATTGAACACGGCGATCTGCTGCGGGGGCGTGGCGTAGCGGCGGCTGCCGTCCGACTGCAGGCACGACTGAAGCGTGTGGGACACCTGCAGCCGCGCCTCCTCCATCTCCTGGAGTAACTCGGGGGACTGCAACAGCGGACCACACATCTGGCGATGTATACACCAGCCGGGGCGGTGGGCGAGGTGGCAGGGCAGCCGCAGCTTCAGTGCGACTTCAGCTCTACGAATACTGAATGAAAAATTACTTAGGACATACACCCTTGCAAAGCTATTTCACCAAGGAAAAAAAACTGAGGATGACATAAAAACAAACACGAGAACAAGCCACGACTAGCTGTTGCCAACAGAAATTTAAAACATAAAAATAATCACACAAGGCATTCAGTCAAAATTTGTAATAAACTAAACGAAAAAACAAGACGAGCAAGAAACAAAAACAAGACACTATATACAATTACACGCACAACACTATTAGATAACCCAACGAAAACGAAGAGAACATAGATGAACACTGAAATGAATACCCGTATGTATGCTGGAAACCTGACGAGACACAATGAAGACTGTCAGGGCTCACAGTTATTTGCAAACAGTTCTTTCTTCTTAGTTTTTTTGTTGGGTTAACTTTGCGTGCGTGAGGGTTATTTTTAACCGCCACCAAATGTTTTTTTGCATTCCGTTCAGCCAGACGCCATGCAGCCAAACTTGGTCGAAAATGGTTAACACAGAGTTTTCTTGGCTATTTAGATTTGAAATATATGTTGGCGACAGATAGTCTCTGCTTGTTCTCGTGTGTAGTTTTAATTTAATCCTCTGTTTTTTTTCCTTGGCGAAACAACTCTGCAAAGTCACATGTCTGTAATAATTTTTCATTTAATCGCTTATTCCCATTGCAAGTATCATTCAACAAACATACTACGAGTCTTAGCAGTACAGAGATACCAGCATTTAGAGTTATTCGTTGATGTTTTAGTTTGTTTTGGAATGGATATTTATTTATTTAACCATAATTTCAAGCCCCTACCCTAAGGAATAACTAGAATTATATTTCAAAGCATCAATTCAAAATTATTATTCATTTATTTTATGTGTTTATATATAGTTTCACCTATTTTGATAGTTCTATTTATTTTCTTTTATTTTGGAAGCGTTAATTGTTTTATTGCAGTTTTCTCTTTGCACTTTACCTAGTGTCATCAATCACGTTCGGCCACAGAGAAATTAATTTAATTACATGACTGATAAGGTAGTGTTACATCTCAGGAAGTGACACTTCATCTGGGATTTTCCCATTTTTGTTAATTAGCGTCATCATGTGAACCCTTTTGACGTACACACTCTTCCTAGACGCCATGTAAAGCGGTTCAACGTAACGTTTGTTCTTGCAACTTTTGTTGGTCTAGGATGTTTCGTTCACAAACGTAAACTGTCTAAACAGTCATTTCGCAATTTTGTTCAATTTTTAAAAATATGTTGTACTTATTTTAAAGCTACGCCCCTAGTATATTTGTGTTCTACGTGATTAGTAGAGTCGAAATATACCACTTTTTGGGTTTTTTTTTTTTTTTACAGAAAAGCCCTTAAACTTAATAATTACCACATTTACATATCATTTTCTATTCACGCATTGAAAACCAGTATTCTAATGCACAAGGAATGAAAGTTACATTATAGACATTCATCCTTAAAATGGAGGGAAGATGAATAGTTATTTAAATAGTTTAGTGCTGAATGGGTTAACATTATGAAAAAAGACAGAGAGAAAAAAAAAAGACATTTTGATTTTCTGAAATAAAAAATATTGACTCTAAACGGTAATATTCCAGCTCGAGAAACATAATTTCTCAAGAAGCAATCTAAGCAAACAAAATCANTAGCTGTTGCCAACAGAAATTTAAAACATAAAAATAATCACACAAGGCATTCAGTCAAAATTTGTAATAAACTAAATGAAAAAACAAGACGAGCAAGAAACAAAAACAAGACACTATATACAATTACATGGACAACACTATTAGATAACCCAACGCAGAGAACATAGATGAACACTGAAATGAATACCCGCATGTACGCTGGAAACCTGACGAGACACAATGAAGACTGTCAGGGCTCACAGTTATTTGCAAACAGCTCTTTCTTCTTAGTTTTTTTATTGCGTTAACTTTGCGTGCGTGAGGGTTATTTTTAACCGCCACCAAATGTTTTTTTGCATTCCGTTCGGCCAGACGCCATGCAGCCAAACTTGGTCGAAAATGGTTAACACAGAGTTTTCTTGGCTATTTAGATTTGAAATATNAGCCAGACGCCATGCAGCCAAACTTGGTCGAAAATGGTTAACACAGAGTTTTCTTGGCTATTTAGATTTGAAATATATGTTGGCGACAGATAGTCTCTGCTTGTTCTCGTGTGTAGTTTTAATTTAATCCTCTGTTTTTTTTCCTTGGCGAAACAACTCTGCAAAGTCACATGTCTGTAATAATTTTTCATTTAATCGCTTATTCCCATTGCAAGTATCATTCAACAAACATACTACGAGTCTTAGCAGTACANTAATAATTTTTCATTTAATCGCTTATTCCCATTGCAAGTATCATTCAACAAACATACTACGAGTCTTAGCAGTACAAAGATACCAGCATTTAGAGTTATTTGTTGATGTTTTAGTTTGTTTTGGAACAGATATTTATTTATTTGACCATAATTTAAAGCCCCTACCCTAAGGAATAACTAGAATTATATTTCAAAGCATCAATTCAAAATTATTATCCATTTATTTTATGTGTTTATAGTTTCACCTATTTTGATAGTTCTATTTATTTTCTTTTATTTTGGAAGTGTTAAATTGTTTTATTGCAGTTTTCTCTTTGCACTTTACCTAGTGTCATCAATCACGTTCGGCCACAAAGAAATTAATTTAATTACATGACTGATAAGATAGCGTTACGTCTCAGGAAGTGACACTTCATCTGGGATTTTCCCATTTTTGTTAATTAGCATCATTGTGTGAACCCTTGTGATGTACACACTCTTCCTAGACGCCATGTGAAGCGGTTCAACGTAATGTTTGTTCTTGCAACTGTTGTTGGTCTAGGACGTTTCGTTCACAAACGTAAACAAACTGTCTGAGCAGTCATTTCGCAATTTTGTTCAATTTTTTAAAATATGTTGTACTTATTTTAAAGCTACGCCCCTAGTATATTTGTGTNTTTTGTAAATCGTAAAAATGCCATTTCCAAATTTTTTTAAAACAATTTTAGAAGTTACATTATTAAAATTAACAATCACCATTTTTATAATTTCAATGTACTGTGGAACTGATAAAAAAAAACAAGCAGATTAAATCTTAGGGACTTTGCCCCCCTCCTCCAAACCTACCCTTAAAAAAAAAACAGTAATTATTAAGTTTAGAGACTTTTCTGAACGAAACGTCCTAGACCAACAAAAGTTGCATTATTGGGTTCTGCACAGCTTACCTTGTTCATATTCAAGAGGGAGTAATGTTAAAACAAGTAGAACATATTTTTAAAAATTGCTAAATGTACGAGCAGTTTGCTTGGTTTGTTTACGTCTATTAACGTCTACTGCCATTATTGATGGCCATGCATTGCTGATTCTACGCTACGTAGCGGCCACGGATGCCATTAAAGGCATTTTAACGGTCAATTAAAAAAAAAATCAGTCACCATTGCATCTTTTCCAGGTCTAGGAAATATACCATTTTCTGTGAATTTTTTTTTTAAGGTAAAAGCCCCTAAACTTAATAATTATCACTAGGTTAGTTTAAAACCCTACAATCCTACGTTAGTGTAAAACCCTAAAATCATAGGTTAGTTTAAAACCCTGCAATCCTAGGCTAGTTTAAAACCCAAAAATCCTAGGTTAGTGTAAAACCCTAAACTCCTAGGTAAGTTTAAAAATGTAAAATAGTGATTCACCCATCGTGGGGTTAGGTTCTGTTAGGTTAGGTGGGCACATATTAAGAAATTAGTTGTACGTTAATGCCCCTCGTATATTCGTGTTCTGCATCATTAGTAGAGTGGAAATATACCATTTTCCATGAATTAATTTTTTTTTACAGAAAAGCTCCTGAACTTAATAGTTCACAAAAAAAACTTTTATTTTTTAGGTTTTTACATATCCACGCTGCTACAGACCACCACAATGTAATGTATATGAAAAAAACAATTAGAATAAAAAAAACATTTTGTAGTAGCAAAGGCATTTTGGATAAACTTGGGGTACACAAATGAATTGAAAGGTCCAGTTTTCACAAGAACACTGCAGATTATTTACTGGTTGTTTATACAAAATAAGTTTTCAGAATTATTCATAAACATCTTTTGTTAAACCTCTAAGAACTTGGACAAATAATACTCGTTTCATTCAATATATTTAAAACTAGTGTTTTAATATGTAGAAAAGAAACCCACATGTGGTTGCCGTCCAAGGAAGGCTCACGTACGGATGAGAGGAGGCCGGTGCAAAGTGGAGCCAGATGTCCTACCCACGGTATAGACCTGTCGCTACGACCAGCCCGGAGAATGTACGAAGTGAGACGAGTTGAGGGTGGTAACGCAGCGGAGTGAGGATGGGAGAGAAACAGGGAGAGCCCTGAGAAACCCTCCACCATGGCAGTATCTGCCACTCTCCTCACATGAGGACACCCCCCACCCCTTTCCCCTCGCAAAATGTTGCGCCCAGCAGGGCTTGGGATTGAACCAGAGACCTCACGAGGTGGAAGGCCAGTCATTAACAAATAAGACCAATTGTGGGTCCTTTTTTATAAAATATTCCTCTAATTATATTTGTTTTATATTTAATTCTACTAATAACAACTGTATTTTGCAACTACCAAATAATTCTTTTGGGAGTGCAAAATTCATATTTTCACCAGCCAAGTACCGGGAAGAGTAGTATTTGCGACCCCGTATAGTATTTCTCCTTCATTCTCCTCTATTTGATTGTCTCCTGTTTTTGTTTTTGGCCGTGGGTTTCGCTTNTCCCGTATAGTATTTCTCCTTCATTCTCCTCTATTTGATTGTCTCCTGTTTTTGTTTTTGGCCGTGGGTTTCGCTTATGACCACATTACCACACAAAAATATCTCATTTGAACTTTAATACACAAATGCAGTGTTTCTTTGTTTTATTGCGTCCGTAAGATCTTTTTTTTTTNCGACGCAGTGCAGCAGCGTGTGGGGGTTCAGGTCAGACGCCCGCCCCATCCGCAGGAACAGCGACCCAGGGTGGATCACTATTATCATCTGCGCCTGTATCTGCTGCAAGTACACACATCATGCTGTGTCGGGTGAGAGACACAAGACCGAGGCGGAGACGAAGCGCAATGGTGAAGTTGAGAGGCCGTGGTCGGCACATGACTGCAAGGTCTCGAGCACAGGCGATGGTCAAATGACACGAGGATGGAGCAGCAGCGGAATGCAATGGTGGGGGAAACTGGAGTGCACTGGCCAACTGCCATGTTTCCCACACTTGAAGATCTGGATTCCCTCAGCAGGAATCAAACTTTGTTTAACATGGTCGGACGTAAGTACCAGAAAAACTAATCAGCATTACTCTTGCCTCCTCGAGCATGATCACAGGAAGTTCCAAGTACGGCACCAGCTTCATGTGAAGCAGGACGTGGCCCTACATGTGCACGTCACTCGTACTCCGGGAAGGAGAGTGGCAAAGACTTGCGTGTAGGCCTAATAACATTTCTGGAGCTATTACTTGTCACTTTTTATATTTTAGTAACTTGAAAACATTTTTGTTAGGGCCCACAGTTTTTTCAATGATTTTTACATATTTTACCAATGAATTCCTTTTTCTTCTTACCCCTCCCCTCTATGGGATTTTTGAGAATGCTGATACATACAGACAGTCCCATATGAAAATTAACTAACATATCAATTTTTGTAAATCGTAAAAATGCCATTTCCAAATTTTTTTAAAACAATTTTAGAAGTTACATTATTAAAATTAACAATNTTTTGTAAATCGTAAAAATGCCATTTCCAAATTTTTTTAAAACAATTTTAGAAGTTACATTATTAAAATTAACAATAACCATTTTTATAATTTCAATGTACTGTAGAAATGATAAAAAAAACAAGCAGATTAAATCTTAGGGGCTTTGCCTCCCTCCTCCAAACCTACCCTTAAAAAAAAACAGTAATTATTAAGTTTAGAGGCTTTTCTGAACGAAACGTCCTAGACTAACAAAAGTTGCATTATTGGGTTCTGCCCAGCTTACCTTGTTCATATTCAAGAGGGTGTAATGTTAAAACAAGTAGAACATATTTTTAAAAATTGCTAAATGTACGAGCAGTTTGCTTGGTTTGTTTACGTCTATTAACGTCTACTGCCATTATTGATGGCCATGCATTGCTGATTCTACGCTACGTAGCCGCCACGGATGCCATTAAAGGCATTTTAACGGTCAATTAAAAAAAAATCAGTCACCATTGCATTTTTTCCGGGTCTAGGAAATATACCATTTTCTGTGAATTGTTTTTTAACGTAAAAGCCCCTAAACTTAATAATTATCACTAGGTTAGTTTAAAACCCTACAATCCTACGTTAGTGTAAAACCCTAAAATCATAGGTTAGTTTAAAACCCTGCAATCCTAGGCTAGTTTAAAACCCAAAAATCCTACGTTAGTGTAAAACCCTACAAACCTAGGTTAGTGTAAAACCCTAAACTCCTAGGTAAGTTTAAAAATGTAAAATAGTGATTCACCCATCGTGGGGTTAGGTTCTGTTAGGTTAGGTGGGCACATATTAAGAAATTAGTTGTACGTTAATGCCCCTCGTATATTCGTGTTCTGCATCATTAGTAGAGTGGAAATATACCATTCTCCATGAATTATTTTTTTTTTTTACAGAAAAGCTCCTGAACTTAATAGTTCAGAAAAAAAACTTTTATTTTTTAGGTTTTTACATATCCACGCTGCTACAGACCATCACAATGTAAAGTATATGAAAAAAAAAATAGAATAAAAAAACATTTTGTAGTACCAGAGGCATTTTGGATAAACTTGGGGTACACAAATGAATTGAAATGTCCAGTTTTCACAAGAACACTGCAGATTATTTACTGGTTGTTTATACAAAGTAAGTTTTCAGAATTATTCATAAACATCTTTTGTTAAACCTCTAAGAACTTGCACAAATAATACTCGTTTCATTCAATATATTTAAAACTAGTGTTTTAATATGTAGAAAAGAAACCCACATGTGGTTGCCGTCCAAGGAAGGCTCACGTACGGATGAGAGGAGGCCGGTGCAAAGTGGAGCCAGATGTCCTACCCACGGTATAGACCTGTCGCTACGACCAGCCCGGAGAATGTACGAAGTGAGACGAGTTGAGGGTGGTAACGCAGCGGAGTGAGGATGGGAGAGAAACAGGGAGAGCCCTNGTGAGAGAAACAGGGAGAGCCCTGGGAAACCCTCCACAATGACAGTCTCTGCCACTCTCCTCGCATGAGGACACCCCCCACCCCTCGCAAAATGTTGCGCCCAGCAGGGCTTGGGATTGAACCAGAGACCTCACGAGGTGGAAGGCCAGTCATTAACAAATTAGACCAACTGTGGGTCCTTTTTTATAAAATATTCCTCTAATTATATTTGTTTTATATTTATTCTACTAATAACAACTGTATTTTGCAACTAACAAATAATTCTTTTGGGAGTGCAAAATTCATATTTTCACCAGTCAAGTACCGGGAAGAGCAGTATTTGCGATCCCGTATAGTATTTCTCCTTCATTCTCCTCTATTTGATTGTCTCCTGTTTTTGTTTTTGGCCGTGGGTTTCGCTTATGACCACATTACCACACAAAAATATCTCATTTGAACTTTAATACACAAATGCAGTGTTTCTTTGTTTTATTGCGTCCGTAAGATCTTTTTTTTTTTTGCATACAGAAGATAACATAACAACAAAATATAAAGAATACAAAAAACAAATGAGAGTACAACGTTTAAAAAAAAACACGGTTACACTTATAATGGACTGTGGTACATGTGTGAATGGGTCGTCACATGAATCACGTCTACATTCGTATCATATCAACCTACGATAACCTTACCGATATTTCTGACATCTTCTCGAACCGGGTTGAAAGGTAGAATTCTCGAATAGACACTTCCTTGCTCTACAACATATTTGTAAACAGAAACTATGCGACAGTAGAATTAGCAAGTAGCAACAGTGAGGTTCATAGAAAGGAAAAAGTCGTGTATTCAAATTAAAATGTATTACTATTGTCGTCTATCGTGTAGAGATGGAACTACAAGCTTCAAGATGAAATCGACTTTACCCTATGATTAATAAACATGCGACTCGTATATCGATAAGCATGCCCGTTTTTTCTTCAAGCTTGTAGTTATTCTAGTGATGAGCACAATCGAATTATTCTTGAAATCGATTTCTATTCGAATAGTCTTATCTGAATTCGAATCAATCAGTCGGATTCCGAATATTCGGTTTTAATCTCCGTTTGCGTCATAATCGAAAGGAAGGAATGTTAATGCTGCCACAAGTTAACATTTCGAAAGTACTTTTTTGAAGCGAGTTAATTAATGGCTTATTTTGCTGAAGTTATCAATTGCTAAAATTATTTTCCGAAAACGAATTATTGCAGTTGCACCATTCAAATCCGTGATATATGAATGAAACTTTTACTTCGTGGAAATATGTATGAACATCCCCATAATCGAAAGGAATGAACATTCGATTAAGTGAAGCGAATCATTCTACGTTTAATGAAGTGAATGTTGCGTGAAATTTTGCTTCTCTTAAGTGCAATATTCGACGTAAACTGTGTTTAAAGAAAAAATGCAAAGAAAATATATTAAATATTTGTACAAAAATGCAAACAGTTAAACATCAATTGCTAATAACCTTAAAAAAAAATTACGTGAATATTGTAGAGCATTTAGTGCCATCTGTTCTCGAGAAGGAAAATTTTAAACATAATGATTATTCGAATACAACAGACAAAAATTGAATTTTCGATTATAATGAAACAATCGAATAATCGAAATTGATTTCATTCGATTCTACCCTTTTTCGCCGCAGTACTGACCTTTGAAGCAAATACTATCGTACTTGTTCGAAGTACTAAAATGTTGTTGTTGTGCAACTTTACTGTAACTGTACGTCGCACTAGGAAAGTGGCTGTGTTGATGCGGCTGTTTGAAATGTGAAGTTTGATTTCGTGCAATATTAATTGATATTTTGTCAGGAGAAATGACGCTTTCGTCTTCGAGGATGTACACTCGCTACATTAGAGCGAATGTCAGGAAGTTGTTTTGCAATGTCAGGTCTTCACGAATTTTAAACCAAATATCTTTCCAGAGCGATCAAAGACTGATTTCGACTGAAGGTACGAAATATATTTAGCTGGATATTGTTATGTTTTTATTTCACCTTGATTCGTTTGACAATTTTATTGATGGATGAACCCTTGTACAGTTTTTATGTTCAGGTCCAAGGGTCACTGCAACGATGCCTTGCGTTGTTACACAATTTTGCTTGTTTTATTTCATCAATTTGGTCTGTTTCCCATACAAAATAGTACCTAGATATTAATTACATATTAAAGGTTTCACATTAAACATTTATCTGGTCAAAAATATACAAGTCAGACTGGGCTGTTAAGAGGATCTGGTGCAAGCAGTTGATGACGGGAATCAGGTTGATGGCTGCTTGATTTATTTTGATAAGGTGTCCAATGGGACTTTGATGTAGAAAGTGGGTAGCGGAATGGGTAATTTTCTAGTTTAGGGGCTTTTCTGAAAATAATAAAAAAAACTCCAGAAAGTGGTNGTCAGGGGTGCCGCAGGGAATTTTGCTGGCCCCTCTGTTGTTAACCATTATGGTAGATTACATGGGTTTGGGGATTAGAGGAAAAATAAGATTGTTTGCAGATGATTGTGTATTGTATGCAGGGGTGGGAAGGGGTGAAAACTTGCAGACAGACATTGACAGGATATGGTTGTGAACCATGGAGAATAAAATTTAGATAAATGTGTGGAAAACTAAGGTAGTGAGGTTTACAAGGAAGAAGGTGATAAGCAGGGACATGTATAGATGGGAGGAGCAAGAGATAGAAGAAGCAGCAGAATATAAGTATCTAAGGATTGTATTGCAGGGAGACCTCAGATAGAAAAAACAGGTAGAGAGGGTGGTTGCAAAGGGAAGAAGGGCTTTGGGTATGTTGGGAAGGGTGCTGAAGGGAGTCAGCGGTGAGGTGAAAGAGGAGGCATACGGCACAATGGTATGGTTGATGTGAGGATAAACGGCAGCAGTATGGGATCCGTACGTGGAGGTGCGAAGAAGGGCAGCAAGATGGTGAGGACGGAGGGATCTATAGGCCATCAGTGATGATGAAAGAAATGTGGTGGAGTTCGTTGAAAGGCTGGTCAGGATGTACGGGAGGGTGGGGAAGGTTACGCTGCCAGCTAAGTAAGAGGGTGTGTAGAGGGAGAGGGAACAACAGTGAGAAGCTTCCGAGGGTGTGGAGGCGAACGGAGCGGGGTAGGCAGTCTATGCTTGTGAAGTCTGTCAGGGAGTGAGTGGAACATGTTGTGGGAGGAATTGGTATCTGTGACAGGGGTTGGAAAGTTCAGGAAGGGCGTGGAAGAGGAGTTTTGTCAGGTAGGAGAGAAGGGAGAGAGCTCCGGCGGTAGCCTATTTGCGGGTATTGGTTGTTATTATTATTATTATTATTATTATTATTATCTGTACTTCAACTGCTACCAACGACCAACCGCCTGTTGTGCCAGGGGCTTAAGTATTCTTTTACCAAATAGAATCTGTGTAATGTAAAAATTTTTGGTAATTATTGAGAATCACAGCTTTTCCAAAAAACATAAAATCTTGGAAAATGGTATAAATTGACATAACTTAGGCAAATTCTACTTCGGTTAGGAACAAAATGAGTTTTTTCTTATGGGAGAGTTTGGCATGGGGAAAATTTCCACTGCTAGGTGCGCAGTGTTCAAAGAGGTCACTTTTAAATAAAATTTCAATCTACATGAATAATAAAAGAGAATAATTTTACTTAGTTACAAAGTTATTTTATATTTTATTTATGCTTATTGCAATTATTCTGTGTTTAACCTAGAAAATAAAGAAATATCTGGTACCCATGAGATACTAGCGCTTACCTAGTGGCAAAAATGTTTGGTAGCCAAACTTTAGATATTGATCTTCCAAACCAGAGTAGAAATAATCATAACAACTAATTACACTGGACATGAATTTACTAGGGTCATCACAATATTTGCACTTGCATACTACCAAATGCGATAGTGGGGAGAGCTATTTTAGAGGTCAAGTTTATTTTGTCTAGTAATGCAAATTATGTGTCATATGGTTCCTTAGCCAAGTTAAATGCGAGAAAACCTAACCTAACTTAACCTAACGTCACAAAGGGGATTACAGGGAGAGAGAGTGCCGATACATCGTAGTGTGCTAGAAAAAGTATAATAAGGATGTGTGTGTCAGTTCATCCACCCCCTGTGATTCACTTGTCGTAGAGTTAGGTTTACATTTGTTAGGTGTTCTGCATTTGACATGGCTAGGCGGCAGCAGTACGTAAGCCCTTC
Source organism: Clitarchus hookeri (assembly GCA_002778355.1). NCBI lineage: Eukaryota > Metazoa > Arthropoda > Insecta > Phasmatodea > Phasmatidae > Clitarchus > Clitarchus hookeri. The sequence continues at coordinate 439,559 of NQII01001481.1, read as the reverse complement.
AAATCCTATGCTCACGTGCATTACTGCACTGTACAATTCACTACACTTAATTTCCATGCAAAAACTTGAGTATGTAAGCAGAGACTATAACTCTCGTATAGGACACGTTAACTTCTATTCTATTTGTCTAAACTCCACAAACACTCGTATTTCTGCACAATAATTACATTTAGCACGTCACATGGAAGTAATCGCATTGAAACACACATATTAGCACTCTTAAATCACAAGCCTTTGCACGATACACTGCATTGAACTTCCACACACTATCAGCCTACAACCGTCACGTGAAATAGGTAAAATTTGAACCGGAAGATTAAAATCGGTGCATATTTGTTTCCTGTTTTTCTGTATTGTTGTTAAACAAATCTATCATGGCGATACATGTAAACTGCACATAAACAACTCCTGGGAACCCCTTTTTCTATGATATACTGTGTGTGTCTATATATATACATTTTTTTTTTTTTATGTGCTAATGTCACGTAGTATAATACAATCCTCTCTTGAATAGCAACAAGGTAGGCCTTGAAAAATTCAACATAATTAAATTATATTCAGACACTGCCTAAATAACGTGGTTTTTACCTGTACGTCCTTAGTGCAACGGCAAAAATATACCCTGTGATTCACGTATTGTGAATTTTTCCAGAGGTGTTCTCGCAGTTAACACTGTTCAGTGACCCAATAGAAATATGTTTGACATACATTTTACGTGTTTCACCGCAAAATAACCCCGATCTTGGTAGCCCTCCTCCCAACCACATTTCATGGTACAGGTGTACTGCAAATTACGTGAAGCTGCTATAAAATTCCAATCAAGCGTGATCGGTATTGACCATATAGGCCTACACAATTTGCAAGTATTTTCCCAGTTTTTGGAAAAGCCATGGCTCTTAATAATTGCCGTTTTTGTTTCAGGCAAATCAAGCGGAGAAGCAATTAGAAAGGATGCCAAAGGCTTCGAGAGGAATTATGGCCGCCCTCTGTACCTGGATGCTCAAGCGACGACGCCTGTGGTATGATCATGGAAGGAACACAGTTGCTGATTCTGAATAGTCCCCTTACAGAGATCACTTAAGGATCCCTTAAAAGTGCATGATAATGGATGCTGCTGTACTTATGTAGCATCCATATTCATATAAGGATTACTGGGGGATCCACTGACGAGACCATCAAATACAGTAATTGGCTGTGTGACTGTTCTAAATATTCATTTGTTTCTGTGGTTTGTGGTTTTTTTTTTTTTATATATTGTAATATATCCAGGTGAAAAGGTAGGAAAATGTACAGATTTAAGTCGTAAGCGGTGCACCAGTCAACGCACTCCCCCACAGACACACACACGGCTGCATGTAAAGCACAATTTATGATTCTATGAAGTCATGTGGTAATTGAGAATACAGTATACTTCGGTACTTTATTGTTTACAAAACAAATTCATAAAGTATAACTATTGAGTCCCTTCTCTGTAGCTCAAAGCATATAATAGATAACTCAATTTAAATTTAAAATTCAACCCTCCTTAAAATCATATAAGTTGGGGTTGATGGTACACCATGAGGGGATGGAAACAGACACACCATGAGGGGATGGAAAAGGACGGGGTGAAGGAGTACGCTGAATTATAATGCAGTAAGTCAAACCATTTCAGAAATATAGCGAATTGAAAATTGAAACCCCTTAAATACTTAAAATTATTGGGAATTCCGTGGGTTGGGTGAAACTCCCCATTAAGAGATGCGTCTTTGCCGCGGNGGGGGGGGGGGGGGGGGGGGGGGGGGGGGGGTGATGTCCGCCTGTCTCTCGAGAAAGTAGCAGGCATTTCATGGACGTTGTTGAGTAAGGGTGGGAATAAGTGTCAAAAATATTAATTTTTCGCAGTGAGGATTTTTAATACCTGAGGGGCGTGGGAATGGGATTATGTTAAATAAGATGAGCATAAACTGGGAAATTTTGACACTACATTCGAAAATGGTTGAGAGGAGGGAGAGTGGAAAGAGGAAAGATGGTAGGGGAACTAGGGAATTATTTGTGTTTTCGAGCATTAAACTTTTGTTGTTAATAGGATCGTGAACTGGTATGCATATTGCAGAGCTCAAACAGTTTAGAAAAGAAATATGGATGTTTTGCAACCGACAATATATTTAAAAAGTATCACCGGTTTGTTTTCGATTAAAGACATCAGTTGAGGGAAACTGGAGGTATTGATTCAAGTTGTTTGCTGCTTGAACTTGGCTATCAAGAGTGCAGTCACAGAAATGATTTAATCTTTCACAATGCTCGAAAGCCGGTTATCGTCAACATTGTGCAGGTAGTCTCAGCTCTGCACCGAGTCTTTTATACGTAAAACTACGACGTGCTCACAAAAGTAATCACATTGTCATGTTGCTGATCACTTTGCTGTCTCGGTCAGAAGACAAATTAGCATGCTACAAGTTTAAGTTTAGTCTTGCAGCCGTGCCTGAAATATCGAAAACAAATCTTTTAGTGGTAGGTTGCCCAAGTAATTTCTCAAATATATACCTGATTTGGTGACGCAAGCAAATTTATGATTTAATTTTTGATTTGCACCATAGAAATACTATCCATACAATTGGCGGTAACTGTCATTAAGGCTTAGCTTCTCTTCGTGTCGTAATTTCAGTTTCAGAGGTATTCTTGGAAATGTTTGATTATAGAAAATCAACAATTTACTAGTTGTTTAATACTTTAGTATCTAATTTTCACTGTGTGGTACTTCCTGCTTGCGAAAAGGCAGGAACTTATTGATAAAATTTTAATATGTTCACAACATTTTACAACTAGCAAATACAATTAAAACTAGGCACAAAAGTATTAAACAACTTGTAAAATGTAAATTTTCTATAGTTGTACATTGTCAGTAATTACTATAAATCCAAAATTATCATTCAAAAATGAAGAACTTATGCAAAAGAAGTGAAGCGATGCCTTGAGTTGGCAACTTCAGTGCATATCGGTCAATACCTATAACTGCGAAGAGAAACTTTTAACAGGAGTATGTTATGATTAAATTTAACTTAATACCTATTAATATGAATAAAGATGACTTCAGTGTGAGCAGTGCAAATCATACATGCAGTTTGCTAATAAATTCACTAGACGCTTGTGGGACATTTCTGTCGCCAATTGCATGTAATGTTCCAACATATAGGGACAGATTTGTTAACCGTGCAATTGTCTGCAACTGTGGACTGACGTGTGTGGCGCAGGACCCGAGGGTGCTGGACGCCATGATGCCGTACATGACCAACTACTACGGGAACCCGCACTCGCGCACGCACGCCTACGGCTGGGAGACGGAGGAGGCGGTGGAGCATGCTCGCAAGGCAAGTGTCTTCGTGAGGAGCCACACCGGTGTCCTGGCTGTCTGTTGGTTTGAGTTGACGTATCGTCAACTCAAACTTTCTGAAATGTTCCTTCATAAAATATACCTAAAGGCTGGTGATGGGGAAGCAAGTACTTTTGAGATTAACCTTTTAAAAAAATCACTTCCCATAACTGCATATTACACTACAAGAAGCAATGGCGTTTGGGTTCTCAGGTAAGTTGGCAGCAAACTATGAAAAATATTTCTACTCTTTGGCATTGTAATAAGACTGTAACATTTAAATTCACAGCTCCTGAAGACAGTGTTTATTGTTTTATACTCAAGGGAGTATAAATGTTCATATTGTTAACAAATTTGCTTTTCTAAAAATATTCCATGTGAGACACACAAATGAAGTGAGACAGGCCATGGCAGTGTTAATCTCACATATGGCAGAAAGAGACAGAATGAGGAGAAAAATAGATCATAAACAAGACTTGCAAAAGTGCTTAACTTTGGACAGTTTTTTGTATTTCGACGTGCACTCAGACTGGCATGAATAAAGTAGTTTGGCAGTACATCATGAAGTCTTATTATGTATAAACACTTATGTTTGAATTGGTGCCCGCTGGGGTTTATTTTCATTGATATATTTTGGTTTTATCAGGAGTGTTGTGTTTTGTCATTGGGCCTCCAACCTCAATGGACCTAGTTCAATTCCCAGCAGGGACAGCCCCAGATTTTTACATGTGACTGACACAGGTGTTGGCCAGTGGGTTTTGTCCAGCACTTCCATTTCCCCCACATAACATTCAATCCTTGCTCCATCTCTGTCTTGCTTAACCCATATTGGCACCGAAGACCTGACCTTAGCTGTTAGCTTCTGTCCAAAATTCTATTTCTCTCTCTTCTCTCTCTCCCCCCCCCCTCGCTCTCTCTCTTTCCACGTAAGAACCCGTTCCGGATTTTTTTTTATCGGTCCTGTAACTGTATTATTATATATTNCTCTTTCTCTTCGTCCCTCTTTCTGTCTCTTCTCTCTTTCTTTCTCACCATCTCTCATCTTCTCTTGACGAGAGGCTTTCTTTAGGGAATTTGGACAGTAATGTATGTTATTTTGTGGGATGTTTAACAGTGGCCTGCAATATTTTTTTGTTGTGACGCATGAATATTTGAATTATAGTAGAGTTTTCAGAAAAAAATGTGTGAATTTTGCAAAATAGTATAGCAATATACAAGCCTGTAAAACACCAAAATGTGCATTATAAATCCCTCTGTGTGTCTTGTTTGCAGCAAGTGGCTGATTTAATTGGAGCGGACCCGAAGGAAATAGTATTTACCTCCGGAGCAACAGAGTCCAACAATATTGCAGTTAAGGGTGTGGCGCGCTTCTATGTCAGTCGCAAGAAGCACATAATAACTGCACAAACAGTAAGCTGCACTTTGAACTAACTGTGAATTTTAAATTATGGTTGAGTTGCCTTTGCTTAAAAGTGCTTTCTGCATAGTATTTGCGTGTTGGTAAGGTGGATGAGCTGTCGGTGGATGCACTAAACCATCACTCTCTTTGGAATACAAGTAGTGTCATGTTTGGATAATTATTTAGATTAGTAAAGAGTAGGGAAGGGAATGTCTACCTTTTCAACAGTATATATTGTATGTACTTCCATCAGATGTGAACATCGCCCTTGACTTTGTGGATGTGTAACCGAGCGAGGTGGCACAGTGGTAAAACACTGGACTTGCATTCGGGAAGAAACGTGTTTTTGATTCCCAGATCAGCCATCCTGAGTTTGGTTTTTCATGGTTTCCCAAAATCACTCCGTGCAAGTGTAGGGACGGGTCTTTACTTTAGATCGTGGCCTGTTTCTTCCCCATTTCTGCTTCTCCAAGCACCTTGCCCCTTCTCGTATGACCTTGCTGTTTATGAGACGTGAAGGGGAATCCCTAGTAAAAGTTTTGCTTGAACGCCAGGTCACCTCTGACCACAAGGTAGCATTGGAACTGGCCCTCTCAACACTGCGATATGCATTCTCATGTTGCTGAATTTCTCTCAAGGTAGATCTGTAACAGTAGGATGTTACTACATGCAGTGTAAGCCAATCAATTACACAAGAAATGCCACTTTGTACCTTTATCCTTTCTATTATGGTAACTGCGCAGTGAAGCACTAAATATAATGTTTTTAGCCATTTTAACTAATTTTTTTTCTTTGAATGCATTTTATGGGATAAAAGTAAATAAGTACCAGCTGTAGATAATAGATTTTTATTTTTCCTGGGAAGAAATTGTATATCCAGGCCATTTGTATACCGAGATACATGTATAGGCGCAAACACTGATTTTACAGACAATATTTTACTTAAACCCAACCTACCTACATTTGTGGTGTGGATGTGTAATATGGTTGGACGTGGAGGCCCCTAATTATTTTTAAACCAAGATCAGACAGGAGTCGTCTCTTCACTCAAGTGCCGCATATAAGCAAACAGTTTGTTTATACACTATGCCAACTACAAACCACCATCACTCATTCTGAGTGCAGTTCATGCTAGATACTTTCTCAATTACAGTTACTAATAGAAATACCATTGAATGTAGACTGTAATTATTATGTGAATTGTATGTGTCATTATTAAAAAAATAGTGACTTCATTATTAAGCTCAAAGTGTTATGTTATTTCTTTATTAAAATTTCTATGTTTTAATTAAAAGAAAAATTTGCAGAAATTCAACAAATTAGTGGAGGCCCAGAGTCTTGAGCTACTTGTTTTCCTCCCCTGAACGTGGCCCTGGGTGGAGGTAGTGTTGGGTGATGCTGTGTGCACAGGAACACAAGTGCGTGCTGGACTCGTGCCGAGCACTGGAGGCGGAGAACTTCAGCATCACCTACCTGCCCGTGGGCCCCACTGGCCGCATCAGCATCGACGAACTGAAGGCAGCCATCCGCCCCGATACCGCCCTCGTCTCCATCATGACGGTCAACAACGAGATCGGGGTCACCCAGCCCATCAAGGAGATAGGTGAGCTGTCCATCCCTCTTGTGCTGTCCTGCAGCATGTCCTTACTCACTGCATTAGCCAACTGCTGAAAACTAGACAATTCCAGCTGTCGTGTGAATGTCCTTAAAACATGCGTGTTAGCTGTGTCTGCTTCGTAAAGTGAATACACGTTAGAGAGTTTTGTGTCCCAACACTGAATAGACATGACACACATACTGTAAAGAGGACAATAGCCAAATTCATACATACTTTGGTCCACCAAACAATTTTATTTCTCTCCAAATTTATGTGGACATGTAATTGAGCAGGAATTTTTTAATCTTTGCAGTTTTAACATGGCCAAATTATTTGCAGTTACAGTAAAACCTCAAACATTCTAATGCTTGGGACTAAAATTTCTGATTGTTAATTTAGTAATTTCATATTATTGTGTTCAAAAAAAATTTTCTTGGTTAATATGTTTTTACCTAATATATTTTTAACTAGGACATGTCTCCTTTTTCTGTGAAAATGGTGTTGACATCGCAGAAGTTTGAGAATATTGGAATCTGTGGCGTTTACCCATGTGTCACTTGCATTTTTCCCAAAAAAAAAAGGCCGCCTAAATAGCGCTGGTGGTACATGATTTGAGACGTTTATGCACACTGATATATTGGGGTGGTTGCTGGCGGCAAGGTCAGTGTTGGTACATGGACGTCCCAGATCTAGTATGTGTGGTGAGAAATAAAAATTAATGGTGAAGAAGAAAGCGGTGTTGACGAAACGTATGAACGGGCTGTAGGAGAAACAACGTGTGGTAGGTGGGCATTTTGCGGTCCTAAATGTGCTGTAACACTTTGGTAAATTTTTGCCACGAGCTTGCTTTCCTTATGCCATATTCCACAATCATTCCCACGTCACAAACCCCCTCAATTTCTCTGTGCCAGGCAACTGTCATAGCATTCCCTTGGCCCATCCACTGAGACACTCATTCCTGTCAGCGACGAGACGACCATTGAGAGTGGCATCTCACTCTTGCATAGAAAAAAAGACACCGTGGCAATTATCTGCTTGGATCAACCACCATGCAACATACCTGACGATGGTAGTCATGTTATTGAGCCATGTGTGTTACACAGCTGTAACCTTTGCCTTTCCACTAACTTTATTTTCAATTGAAGTACAATTTTTCAAGTAAGTGAACAGCATTGGTAGTGAGCAGTCATACTCCTTTCATTTTTAACCACTTCCCAAATAATTTCAACATTTTCTGAATTAGTTTGTGTATTTTACTTCCCGTTACTTGCACTCAGGTTATTTTGAATGTAAAAAAAAAAACGAGAAGATAAATCAAAGCCCCACACAAAAAACATATTTTTGACATGAAATTCTGTAGCTGTAATGTTTTGTTTTTCTCAGAAAATTAAAGATCTGGTAAAAAAAAAGAGTGAGAGAAGATGATAGGGATAAGTGAGGCAGAAAAGAGTAGAAAGATGACTAGAGTGGTTTGTCGGCGGACTTGGGGTGACAGCTGCGGAGTTCGTGCCTTGCCACCCGCTGCCAAGTCGACAGACGTGCGTAGGCAAGGCAGTCACGTGCGTCAGAATGCCATGCTGCCATGTGTGCGTACATAAAGCGGGCGTTTGTGATGCTTGTTATTTTATTACGTACACTTTGTGAGGAAATTTTAATTCAAATGATATGTAATGTTGAACTTTAAATAAACAAAACTCCAAAGCATGAAGATCCATTATTATGTTCAGGAGCTAACAACTTTGATTTACATAGAATTTTGAATTTAAAAAGTTTTACTGTAACAATATACAGCATCCTACACATGCCACAAGTGCATAAAGGAAGTCGCACTTTCTTTGTCTATCCCCAAATATTTTTAGATTGCTTATAATGTAATGAAACAGTGTCTAGTCAAAAACATTTATCATCTGTTGCTACTACTCGAGCAAAAACATTGATTTGTAAATGTTTAGTATATGGTACTTGACAGAAACTGTGATGTTGTTACAGGTGCAGTTTGCAGGTCGCACAAGGTGTTCTTCCACACAGATGCTGCACAGGCCTATGGGAAAATCCCACTGAACGTGAATGAACTGAATATAGATCTGATGTCCATCAGCGGCCACAAGATATATGGCCCGAAAGGTAGTTTCCGTGGAGCACGTTAATTGCAAAGAGGAAATGTACGCTCGTATACTTTCAAACGTAATTTTTTGTTGAATATGATTTTTGTTTCAGTGCATCATGTACTTTCACATGTCACTGCTGGTGTGGTTTGCAAAGACCAAGATTTTAATACAGTAATATTTTAGGAGACCGGCCACCATCATTTGAGAGCTTTCTGATGACCAAATATATTTCTTCAATGAAAACTTTTTTAGTTATGTTGCAACCTTTAACCTTTCCTTTATTACCGGTGCACTGTAGAAGTTTAGTAAACACTATGTGACAATATGACAGTAGTTGCTCCACCCTTCTTGTTTCGCACATCAGTCAGCTAAAATGTTTGTTTTCACATATGATGTGTCTAATTTGCTTGTGTGTGCATATTTTAAAATTTCCATTATTAACTTTATATACAGCTCTCATTTGTATTTTGTTGATGTACATGTCAGAACCCTCTTCTACCGAAAACCCGCATGTATGGAAAAGTTTTTGACAGTCCCCTGAAAAACTGTAGATAGGGAGTCTACTAGTTTCAGTTTTCCATTGAGTGTGTTGTCGCTGCGCCGGCTGGCTTCTGCCTGCTGAAATGTGGCAACAGCGCAGTATTCCGTCAGACAGAACGAAGAGCATGAGTAGCTGCAGGGGAGAAGACTTTGACCTTGTCGCGCCCTCTGTTGCCACAACCCCTCCCGCCCATTTTCTTGTCACTTTCATTAAGGTTACTTCTACCACAGGTTGGGAAGATCAATGTAAAAAGTTTGGCAAAGGGAAAACTTCGCCACTATGTAAGCGCTATTGCTGCATGTGTACAAGATTTTCTGCATTAAAAAACAGGATAATTGCGATACCCGTAAGTCAAATATAAAATAACTTCGTAACCAAGTAAAATCTTCCTCTTTTATAATTCACGTAGCTTAAAATTTTAATTAAAAGTTACATTTTGAATCAGTGCGCACGGAGCAGCGGAAATTTTCCCTATTCCAAACTCTTCCGTAAGAAATCTCGTTTTGTTCCTAACCTGAATAGAATTAACCATACTTTCACTTATCAGTGTTGCCCACGAGTCACTTTTTCTCCCCTTCGCACCAGTGTATAGCTTTCCGTTTACCGTTTTCAATCAGTTACCGGTATTGTTAATGAGAGTTTTGAGTCGTGCTGTTGTGCAATGCCGTACTTTTATTACTAACATGTGGGCCAAGCGAACATGTTTGTTTACGTTATATGTGGTCCATGCGCAATGTTGTTTTTTTTTTACTTCCTTAGAAATTAAGTTAAAACATTAAAGCGTACTGTATATTGACAAATTTCTGCACCCAACTTTCTGATATTTTTTTTTAATGTGCGGCTTATACACGCTGAAATACGGTAATGCAAAAATCAATTTACTGGACCACGAGCTCTCATATTCAGATAGAAGCAGTAATACAGTGAAACCTGTTTAGTAAAAGGTTCTAGGGACCTGAATTTTTACAGTTTGTAGTTTTGAGGTTTGTATTATCTGGTGTTTGCAATAATTATAAAATTTCTCAAAATATTAATATTTTAACTTCAGCAAAACTTCTTTTACCAGTAGAATTTATATTACACAACAGTTGTTTTTTTACTTTTATCGTGTTGGATAAATTAAAGAAGGGGAAAAATAATAGTAAAAAGGGTTAAGAACAGTATTTTTAGGACTTTCCTGTGTAATTTTCTTGAAAGTAAGAAGAAAAGTACCAACTGGCATCTGTAGTATAACTGATTGGCTTATTGTAAAGTTACAGAGCTACATAATTTGCAAGAAATTCAGCTTTAGGGGAATGCACATTGCAATCTTGGTGGGTCCATAGCAATGCTTACTTATAGCCAGCTGTGAAATGAGTTTAAAATGGTTTTGCTAAGGATTCCCGTTAATATTGAATTTTGTACTGAATCTCACTCCAAGAGAAAAGAAGACATCTTTGTATTAGTGAAAGCTTTATAAAAAAAGGTTTCTATTGACGAGGTTGACGTGCCACGAGCGACGTCATTCTCTCATCTAGCCTCGCCCCTCCTAAGAAGACCCGTTACGTCGTACACGCCACAGGACGCCTTTTAAGCCAGAGTGGTTTGCCCGGCTGTCGTCGCCTGCTGCGTTGCGACCCACTTTTCATCAAGTTGCCGCTTACCCCTCCAGTGCCTGGCGCATGAGGGGAAGTCTCCGCCACTCTCAGTTACTCTCTTCTCTCCTTTGTGTGTGTCTCTTCCTAACCCCTGCGCTGGCCGTGTGAGCAGAGTATAAATTGGACCCACAGTCCTCGGTTCAAGGCTGTCTCGCGCCAGTCCACTTGCCCGGTGTTACTTTGCCCGAAAGCCACCAGACTTCACGTCTCGCCTTCACAGAACGTCACGCTGCCCGAAAAACTACAGACTTTTCCAAGTCGCATCAGTCGTACGCTATTCAGACAAGAGCTGTGCTCTGCATAACACTGTCGCACTGCCCGTCAGCATACTGAAGCCCCCGTGCTTCCAGCTACCTTGTAGCGTACTGTCAACTATCACAAGTGCAAATACCGCAGTCGTGGGGTTGCCCTCACCCCCCGCGCTGCCATGTCTTTCGAGACAGAGGTAACTATACCAGTTGGCAACTTAGACCCGGCTCTTCAGGCCTCAGGCTGGTTTATGTATGTTTTAATTGAGCAAGCGATAAAACAGGCATAAATTGGGACTGGTCGAGTTGACTCTCTAGCACTCTGTATTCCTACACCTTGTCCTTTCTCTTTCCGGTTCTTCACCTGTCCTAGTAAGACTCTTCTAGGGTTAGCCACGAGCCGACGCCTTGCTCCTTTTCTCTCCTTTTGTTAACTGTTTCGCAGTGCAGCTTAGGAAGCTTGCCTTCCTGCGCCTCATTAGAGCAGTTTTCTCTTGGACTACGACCTTCCAGTAAGTGCCTGGGTCAGACCGCGACGTTCTACACACCAAGTCTCTTGGTTCAAGACCAGTAGTACAGGCCTCCCACCTCACCTGACCTCCGCATCCCTCATTCCATCAGGCACTCTCTATCCTTTACCGGCCACCCACTATCAACCTAACTGGTTACCCACACCACCTTATGCCATATTATAGAGCTGGGTGGGACAAACTGCCAAGGTAGGGTTAGCTCAGGCTGGGGTACGAAGGTAAAGTTGACAACCAGGTACGCTCGTGGAAGAAAGAGGAGGCTGCACGTCAAAGAGGGTCAACCACCAGCTCAGCAAGCTCCACTTCTAACCTCTTCTGGCACGTACCACGTGCAGTATCTCCGCTGCCAGCTACGCCGCCGAAGAGGACACCTACCTACCTTCGTCCGGCCAGCTAACGTTACCAGGGTAGTCAGGGCCCTTAATGTCACACCAGCTTACATTCCAACCAGGGCACCCTCTTGCCCATCGTTCGCCTGTGCGCCACCCAAAGCTCAACGTACGATTATTGACGTGGCCAAAGCCAACAACTCGGGTACCAGGAAAAACCCCGTTCAAGCGACAACCACGGCTTCACCGTCGTCCAGGGAGGGTAGTACCTCGGCCTTACCCTTCAACAGCAAATCCCACTAAGGATAAGTGACGAGGTTTCACTTTAAGTGATGGACGTGTTGGAGGTGAGCTGCAGTGTTGTGTGTGCAGGGGTGGGTGCGCTGTACGTGCGCAGGCGACCACGGGTGCGCGTAGAGCCCCTGCAGAGCGGCGGAGGTCAGGAGCGCGGCATGAGGAGCGGCACAGTGCCAGCACCGCTCGTCGTGGGCCTGGGGGCTGCTGCAGAGCTGGCTGGCTGCGAGATGGCGGTGAGTGTCCCCTCATGTACACACACAGCAGGTGGCAGAGCTGCAATCTCTTGTGATGTTTTTTTTTTAAATTAAATTTGGAAAGAAATATTATTGTGTGTTTCAAGAGGAAAAGGTGTAAAGAAACTGATAGAGCGGAAGTCTGTTATGACATCCCGTCTTACATTTTCCTGCTTATTAAGCTGTGTTGCATTGTGGTCCACAAACATGTTTTTCAATGCAAATTTACACTCCTATAGATTTCCCTTTTATAAGGCTATTTCATGGGGCCCTTGAGAAATGTTATTACAGGATTCTAATGCAATATTTGTTGGTTGTTACGAACTTAAATAATTATCTTAGATGTAAAAATAGACAAGGACAGTTATTCACTGATTATTACTGTAATTTAAAATAAAACAGTAATATCAATTTTTTTATAAATACTGCAGTATGCAGTTGTACCACCTATGTTTGGCAGCATTAAGGGAGGTAGAGAAAACCTGTAAAAGTCGGGAATTTGAAATTTTTGGAAAAGTCGGGGGAATGCATAGTGTAATTTATGTAATGTTAGGGAATTTTGATAAAATAATTGAAGTGTATCTAGAAAGAGATTAAATATTGGATTGTAGTTCTTCAATTGAATGTTTTCAAATTGATCTTACTATGCATAATTTTATTTTATTCCACTATTATAGGAAGATTATTAGCTTGCAGACAATCTTAGTCACTGTATGTGTAATAATAGCAAATGTACTTATTTTCATGGCAAAAATTTTTTCTTGTGGGTACAGCAAATATTGGCATGTGAAAAGTATGATTTTAGGTACCTGTTAGAGTTCTGCAAATAAAATATTCACTGAAATAATAATTACAATGCTTCTGGTGGTGTTTCAGTGAATTGATACATTGTGTAGTGCCTTGTATTTTTTTTTTACTTGGTTTATGGCCCAGAGAAAGCTAGTATTCCGAGTCACTTTGCATGTATGTATGTTATGTACTCGTTTATTGTTCCTTTAATACATAGTTTGTATGTGTTAGTTACTGAATTGTAAAGCATCAATGAAGAAAGACTGTGTTGGTACTACCCTTCAAACAAATGTATGATTTCTAAGGAAATATAGAAATATTTGTAATTCTTGCAACATATTGGTGATGGAAAAGTCCGGGAGCTTGTTATAGGCACACTGCTAGTAACCCTCGGTGCCACTAATACGTAGCTGGTAGTGTGTGTTGCAAGTCCTGTGTGTCGCTGTTCTTACAGTATGACCACAAGTGGATGGAGAAGTTGTCGAACCGCCTCCTGGACAAGTTCTTCTCTCGTCTGCCAGACGTTGTGCGTAATGGCGACCCCGAGCACTCGTACCCGGGTTGCATCAACCTGTCGTTTGCTTACGTGGAAGGTGAGTGCTCTCGTCCGTAACGATTCACAACACCTGCGAGTCGTGTGTGTCGGTTTTCGTAATGCTCATTGTATTGGCTCTTACGTTGCTGGATCGATTGATTCTTGATCCAAGTAAGCAGTACCAAGAACGACTTCTTTGTACACAAAATCGCTTAGGTTTACTGTTCTTCCAGACCTACGGGTAAACTCAATTCCATCCATTTGATGGACGAATTCACAGCGGCTTGGTGAAACCATCTATGTTATAGTTTGTTTTTGAAAGGGACACTGCGATACATACAGTTAACTCTCAAAATTATGACCTTTCGCAGTTCCCAGGAAAATGGTAATTTCTTTGATGGCGTCATTATTTGAATTTGGACTGATTGTGACTCACCCCTATCCTGTATATACCTACAAATTGCATTGAAATTTTAGTCAAGTTGTTTTTGCACTGTTTTAGTGGCAAAACTACACATAGAGTCCAGTCCGGTATTAATATGCAACCTCACAAAGGATGGCCCCTGGGCCAGGCAACTCTGGTGCCGAGCTCGAGTAATGACAGGTGTTGCATAGGTTAACATTGGGAGAGAGTCATCTTAGTGAGTGGTCTCTGTTTCTAGAGATCTGTTCCTCTTTGGAGTCATACCAGCAGTGGCAACTGTCTTTACTTCGAGGGAGTTGTTATTACAGAGGTGTTTTGTCGAGAGTTCACTGTAATGTTGTAGAAGGCAGGAAATTTATACTGTTGGGAACATTACAAATACGCGTGGAAAATATGTGCTAAATATAAGAAAGTGTGGAATCAGTGCCACATTGGAGTGTGGCGAAACAGAGTTCTAGTGAATTGTTAATAACACCCTGTTACAACATTGCTGCATATACTAGTTGTGATACGTGTAATAGTTTCGCCAAAAACCGCATATTTTAAACATTGTGTAATGCTATACAAACATCAGGTAGGCAGCCTTGTTAATTTTTCCGCAGTATTTAGTGGTTAAGTGTTATTTACGATTATCTCCCTTGTGATTGTTGGCAACTGCTTTTCAAAGACACTTGGCTAGTTAATTTGTTTTCCCATACTGCAGACGTGCTTAGAACTAATTTTAAAACGTTAAGTGATCCACAAGTCAGGTCCACATCTACTGTTAGTGCGCGTGTGTAGTTTTTTTCCTTGAGAAATCACAAAACACACACACACACACCCCCTCCAAACTTCTCACACAAGTATATCCCCTCCATGCTGCTCCATAACGGATTGCTTGTGAAAATTAATATGAATTAATATTTATCACAGCTAATTGTTTGATATGCATTTATTTTTTTTTGCAATATTAATCCTGTATTGTAGTTTTTGTATGGCTAGACATAATTTTGTCAGTGGAGAGTTCGTAAAGATGAACTAGTTAGCTTATTGACAAAAGAAAAAGAATCTGCCATAGCCTGTAACAAGAAACCATCCTGGCATTTGCTTGTAATGATGTCAGAAAACTTGCTAGTTTGACGATGTAGCTGACTTTGAGGGCTTAGCATGCGGTTGGTGTTTGCCCCACAGGGGAGTCCCTGCTGATGGCGCTCAAGGATGTGGCATTGTCGAGCGGCAGTGCGTGCACGTCCGCATCGCTGGAGCCTTCGTACGTGCTGCGGGCCATCGGGTCCGACGAAGACCTAGCACACTCCTCCATACGCTTCGGCCTGGGTCGCTTCACCACAGTGGAGGAGGTAGACTTACTGGTGGACCTGTGTGTGCAGCATGTCCAGAGGCTGCGAGAGATGAGGTACCACTTCTTATCTTCATGCCATTCCTTTAACTCATGGTATATGTTGATGCGTGATGTCTGTGATTGGTGGGGACGTACCGGTGGAGCTCGTTTTAAGCGTGCTAGGGTATGACTGTGGTTGGCTCGACTTGGCTCAACACTTAGTTAGGGTACTTCGTCACCTGCTCCTCTCTTGCGTGACCGACCATAGAACCTACCTACATGCATTACACCTGTAGGAGTGGTACCAGGTTGCATATTAGAAAGGAAACTACCAACTCCAAACTTAACTTGGGCTATAACCCAGCTGCACTTTGCAGCGTAACCCCCGGGAACGAGCTCAAGCCGCCCGACAATCGATACTTCCAACTTATAGATGTCGCTCGCATATAACACAAATTCAGTGCACACGGTTCACTGTAACGTCATAATAGTGCAATTTTGCAACCAGTTTTAGTTAATTTTTGCAATAAATACATAGTGTTAATGTTACATAATATATTACGTACAATTTTTTTTTTTAGCTTATGTAACGATCTTTGAAATCTGTGAATAAGTGGAAAAATCAAAATTTTCTCAGCAAGATTTGATTCATTAAATCATAACCGCTTACGATACAAAGCTTCTCGCACGAAACCCGACTTGTATTTTAGTTGAATCAACCTACAGACGTGAACATAAATTTCTCCCAAAAATATAGAGAAAAAGTTATTTCCCGCCCGACGCGAAAGTCGTGTATTACCAACAATTTTCCCGAAGTTCAGAATCCTGCTCTCTCCTAATTTAAATTAAATTTAAAAAAAAAACATTTTTGTACTTTGAAAAATTGTTTTCCGGAAATGAATATTTGTTTTGGTACGTAGCATACCTTTACCTTTTTCTTTAAGGGGGTGCACTACCTATTAATATTTAACTTCAATATTNTGCACTACCTATTAATATTTAACTTCAATATTTTATTGCACTATGCCAGACTGCTGTTGCAAAGTTTTTTAATACTTATACAAAGATGATAGTTTAAATAAATAATTATTTATTTACCACCCTGAAATTGATGATGTAATAACTTTACCTTGTGCCTAAGTGATTCACTTGTTAGTGGTCACAGCCACATGTAAAACAACATAAGAGGATAACTTGGGTATTTTTCGAATTTTCTGTATTTGCTTATTCTTTTAATTTTGTACAGGGGGAAACGACTTTTGTGTCTTGTCTTTTAAGGTGGGCAACACGTGTCGGAATTTGTTTCATGTGCTTCGTTTTCAGTGACTTCTGGGAATAGGGTTGAGATTGCTCAAGTTGTTAGCCGCTTATGATTCACATCCCAGCCCTGCAACCAGAAGGTAGTTAAGTGCACTCTTCCATCCACATCAAACATCGGGACACAGATAATGAATGGGATCACCTTTTCAGTGATAAGTGGAGAAATTTGGTCCTCTTGGACAAGCTCATTTCCAACAAAGCTAACTATGCTGGAACCCTGTAATAACATTTCTCAAGGGCCCCAAGAACTGTCAGCTTTACATAAGGGAAAATTTTACAAGAGGGTAATTTTGTATTGAAAAACATGTTTGGACCAAGAGCAGGCAGCTTATTAAGCAGGAAAATGTTTTAAGAGGGGATGTCCTAACATGTTTTCAATGTGTTACAATTTTATTACTAATAAGTTTATTATTGGTTCTAAGAAAGTTGTTATAATAATAACTGCCCAAAGGTGGGAGGCATGATTTTGCAAGTGAAAAAATTGATGTACCGTATTTTATCGCATATAAGTAGCACATTTTGTTTTAAAAAATTTATTGAAAACTCGGGGTGCGACTTATAAGTGAGAAAAATTCCTCCAGCCTCGAACTAACGTTTCATTTGCTACGAATTCACGGCCCGCGGCTCGATTTCCAAACTCTTCAGCGAACAAAATCACTTTCATTTTGAAACCTGCGGTGTAGGTACATCGCTTTTCCATCAAGAAACTGTCGCACTTCTTCACTGCCACAACATCAAAACAACACTACGTGCGGCGGAAAGACGATATAAGAGAAAGACTTGTAAGTCACTGCTAACATTTGGTACTCAATAACTAACGCTAATGTGCTGCTATCTCTTACGCTCCACAGAAAACTTTTGGAAATAATTGATTCTATTGTTTGCACGTTTATTTAAAACTTACAAAGATAAACTGCAGAAATAATGGTTAGGTTTTTGCTTTTAACATAAATCGTTAGAAATAGTTGCAATATATAAAAAGAAAGCTCGATAAAATTTCCGTCGTAAAAATATCACTTCAAATGAAATTACATGTTTATAAGTTATTTCTTTTTCCCAACAAATATATAAACTCCGGCAGTCAAGGCTGCATCTCGAGCGCTATATCANAGTTGCAATATATAAAAAGAAAGCTCGATAAAATTTCCGTCGTAAAAATATCACTTCAAATGAAATTACATGTTTATAAGTTATTTCTTTTTCCCAACAAATATATAAACTCCGGCAGTCAAGGCTGCATCTCGAGCGCTATATCAGAACATTCAAGACGAACTACGTCCAACANAAATATATAAACTCCGGCAGTCAAGGCTGCATCTCGAGCGCTATATCAGAACATTCAAGACGAACTACGTCCAACAAACTTGCGGCGCGCTGTGTGTGCGCTGTACGTTTGGCAACACCGCTTGCTTGCAAGGACAGCTGCCACACGACCTTCGCCAAGGTTGCGTGCATCAGCCACCCGTGGCGCAGCCCGTGTTGCACAGGATTTACAACAAGGATGAGCGCGACCTATAAACAATAAATATTATTTTTTTTTTTTTAACCCTTTGAAAATAATGATGCGACCTATATACGATAAAACACGGTATTCAGTGTAATTGTTAATTGGCCAGCAGTGTATTTGCTGTACATGGTTTTTGCAGCCCGCTGTGGGAGATGGTGCAGGAAGGCGTCGACATCAAGGCAATCCAGTGGACCCAGCACTGAGCCGTCTCTACTCTTTCACCCACAAATGTTTTGTCTTTAATAATGCTGTCATTAAATAAAGTATATGTGATATTTCACAAATTTTTATTCTAAAATGTTTTAAGAGAGGTACGAATGAGTTACTTTTCACAGTGTACTTTTGTCATGGCATAGCTAGTGTTGCATTAATGTACAATTGATTGGAATAGAACTCACTTTACACACTTTTGGCATGTAATTCCTAAGAGCCAAGTCATTAGTTTTGCCTACTGATCACAAGTGTAATTAGCAGTGTGTGCCCCCCTCTCCAATGGCATTTGCTTCAAATTTCAAATGCTGACCACATGGTCAACTTGTAACTGTGTGCGTGCACNATTATTATATTTTTTGAGCAGCCAGATGTTTTAAAAGTGTCACAAACCCAAGGCAAGCAACATCACAATGTAGGGGAGTGCAGTCCGGTGTGGTCGTCGTGGTGGAGGCTATAGACCTTGAGATTGTGGACTGGATGATGGATAGTAANCAAATTAACAGTCTTTGTTCTGTGTGGCATTCTGGTAAATGGCAAGGATGGAAAGCATAGGCAAACGCGTTTTTCATCTGATGAAACAAGGATATGAACTCATCACAGACTGGACATTTCCACTTTCTACAAATGACCTGTGCAGCAACTCAGCATCCAAGAATGTAGTAAAAGAAGTTATATTATTATATTTTTTGAGCAGCCAGATGTTTTAAAAGTGTCACAAACCCAAGGCAAGCAACATCACAATGTAGGGGGTTGCCTCTGGGAGTGCAGTCCGGTGTGGTCGTCGTGGTGGAGGCTATAGACCTTGAGATTGTGGACTGGATGATGGATAGTAACGATATTACAGTGGAACCTCCACCCATAGAATTTCATGTGACTGGACAGATTAGTAAACCGAAAGAAACCGAACCACTTTGAACATATTAATAGGCTTAGGTTAGGTATTTGTCAAGATCAACTAAAAGAAAACATTTGCAACACAGTATAACCCAGTTATAAAGTTCTCAAGGGAACCAAGAAGTGTTTACCTTATATGTAAAAAGAAAACGCAAAGAAATAATCCACTCTAATTTTTTCCAGTACTCAAATTAAATAAAAACCGTATTTAAACACTCTTTTGAAACCACGTGCAAAGGAAATAGCTGCCAGCGTAGCAGAAGTGTTGTCCGTAGAGCGACTAACAGTCGCAGTTACTAGCCAAGAAATAAAAATGTCTTGAATATTGTGATTGATAAAGTGCAGTGAATAGGGTTTCCTCAACTTTCCAAGCATATTTATTAGTGTTACATTTATACATATACACATTCATAATTTTTATGAAAAAATATTGGAGTGAAAAACTTGCAAGTGGTGTTGGCAACGTCGCATCCCAAATCAATATGTCAAAATGTGGTTGCTGGTCGATACTAACGCGGCTGACGCTGTAAACCTTGCAATTGCTTGCTGAATGTCTAATAAAACTTCTAGAGTACAAATTTAATACACACATGTATTGTATTTCGAAACTTTTAATTTTTTTTTTAATTTCGTGCTGTTGGCATCTATTATCATTTTTTGTTACAAAGAAGTACAATATTATGATTAAATCAGCAACAGGTTATTTTGGAAGTGGTAAATTACATAAATAGGAATGAACGCAGGGCAGTGAGACGTAAGTGAAACGTGTTGGAAATTTGTTTATTTTTGTTATATATTTGTGCATGTGCACATAATGTACTGTATAATGACTTCATATGTCATGGTGAGTACAGTTGATACCTATACTTTTTTGTTAATACTTAATTGTTAAATGTCTGAAGCATGTAATTTTCAGTGATGCTACAAACAATTTTGTTCCAATCTATGGGATAAAAATTAAATTTGGAAGTTTTGCAAAAATTGTCTATTATATTATTATTTACATGGGAATTTTGTCAGGACCACAGAAAATTTGGACTTTTGATCCAGCTGTGTTCAATGAATAGTAAATATGAAGGAATTAAAAAAAAAATAAAAACCCTGTAGTGCACAGCACATCAGGAAATAAATGCGTCAGTCTTGGAATTTTTCCATTGCACTTGGTGTTCACAAGATTGCAGCAACTTGCAGGTTACGGACTTGAATGTTATTAGCTCGGCACATATAGATTATCGCCACCAGGATAGTGTGTGCTGAATTTTATCAATTTGAAACGAAACAAATTTTAAACTAATAAACGGAATTCTCCCATTTACCACAATCTTACAATTTACATCTTGGCGACATCAGCGTACCTCACGGCAGTAGAAGTACTTTACCGCTAGTATCGATTTCCATATTTCCTGTTGTGCTACAAAGTATGTATATCTTTGGCCAGTTGTTTATTTAGGTGTTACAAATTTTACATATTAGCTGTGTTTGTTTTCATTAAGCCGTGGAATTTGTATAAGCGATTTGCCAACATGTGTAATTACTGTCCTGCGGGATTAAAATCACTCCGTATTACATATAAACCGTATTTCGTATTAAGGAAATAGTTTAACATTATAAGTCCTATATTAATTCACGGTACTGCAAAAAAAAAAAAANACCGTATTTCGTATTAAGGAAATAGTTTAACATTATAAGTCCTATATTAATTCACGGTACTGCAAAAAAAAAAAAATCACTTCGCACAAACGTAAATTTTGTATTAAATGGGGATGTATTAATGAGGTTAGACTAGTTNCAAAAAAAAAAAAATCACTTCGCACAAACGTAAATTTTGTATTAAATGGGGATGTATTAATGAGGTTAGACTAGTTTTAGAGACAAAATTACATGTTGAATAGCGATAATGCTGAAATTGAAGTTATAACATGAAATAAAAGCTTTATTTATCTGCAAAAACTTTAATCATTCATTCTGAATGCTTTATAAGATACTGACCAAAGGATATACATATTGTGTAGAATGTCTAAAATGAATTTATTTAAAATAAAATGCTTACTCATTGTATGTAGTTTTTTTAATTGCTACAGATTACAAATGTTTGTGTGTTTAAATATGCATTTTAAATAACTACGTAGTGTATATACAAAAATGAAAACACTGATATCTAAAAAATTTTTAAATGAAATTCAGGTAAAAATAAAATAAAA
Organism: Clitarchus hookeri; assembly: GCA_002778355.1. Lineage (NCBI taxonomy): Eukaryota > Metazoa > Arthropoda > Insecta > Phasmatodea > Phasmatidae > Clitarchus > Clitarchus hookeri. Next base: position 418,087 of record NQII01001481.1, on the reverse strand, counting down.
CAAAGTATTTTTGTAACGTACCGTATATAATTGACTGTAAGCCGACTCCTAACTTTTAAACCCTCTGGAAAAGAAATTAATACGATACTGAATGCAAGCCGAATTTTCAATGTCCCGTGCACACTATCAGCTGAGAGAGCATGCGTGATGTCATTGATCATGCCAAAGTTTTCACACATTTGTTGGCTGGTTCTTGTCGCCTCTCCCACCCCTGGAAGATCTGATAGCTAGTGCCTTGCTGCGTGAAGGCAGGGAGTAGGGCAAAGGAAATTCAGAGCTGCGTACTACGACAGTTGCCTCTAAAGGGGACAGGGGTGTTCGGAGCAAGAGGATGTGAATGAAGATACAGATGTGCAGGGGGGAGAAAAAAAGAGTAGGGGTGTGGTGGAGTGTGGGCGTGGCAAAGGGGAGGGATGGTGGAGGGTAGAGCGGTGTATTTATTGGTTGGAACCGCACGTAATATTGTCTGTCCCAATTCTAAGCCGAGGCGTGATTTTGGAAGATTCAAATTNATTTATTGGTTGGAACCGCACGTAATATTGTCTGTCCCAATTCTAAGCCGAGGCGTGATTTTGGAAGATTCAAATTTAAAAAATGTCGGCTTACAATGCGGTAAATACGGTATTAGAATGCAGGATAACAAAAAGTCTGAATTTACTGTGAAAACTCTATGCACTACACTAGAGGTGAGCCGATATGGTTTTTGGGCCTTTTCCGATATTGCCGATACAAACTTACCGATATTGCCAATACCNATTTATTGGTTGGAACCGCACGTAATATTGTCTGTCCCAATTCTAAGCCGAGGCGTGATTTTGGAAGATTCAAATTGATGATTAAAAAAATGTCGGCTTACAATGCGGTAAATACGGTATTAGAATGCAGGATAACAAAAAGTCTGAATTTACTGTGAAAACTCTATGCACTACACATGACTTGAAATTTCTGTGAACAACATTGTAAACAAGCAACCTTTTAATGCATACTTGCCAACTTTTTAAAATTGAGATTACAAAATTCCAACAAGTAACTACTTTTAAAAATCACTACACAAACACCTTGCATGCAACACAAAATTGGTCTTGCAAACTCTACAGTGTATAAAGCTGACCTGCCGACAAAAGTTTATTTTTGCTTATCAGCCTCGTTTCATTATTGATACAGTAAATAGCATTAGTCTCTGGCTGTACATTTATAAAATGTATTCTTACACCAAATTCGCACTGATCCAATGTTAATGCATAGCATATGTTTAATGTCATGGGAAACAACTACTGCAACACAATATCTTTTACTTGGCTTGTTACTGTTATCTTGCATCCCATTCGACTACTAATGAATAATTTTGAAAAGGTGCAATAAACTGTGTGAGGTTGTGGTGGAATTTCAACAAACTGATGGAAACGTTATGAAAAACCAACATTCATTTTGAAAGTCGAAATATGTAACAAACCAAAGTTTTCTTCAATAACGATTCAAGAGATCTTTGTATATTTGACAAACGTTTAAAAATGATTGTCTGTGTATGGTCTTATTTGTTTTGATTTTCACCCATAATGTGAAAACAGCTACATAAAACTAAACTTCACAGGTTTGTTAAGTTCAAGTAGTTTACTGCTTCTAACTCTTCACTATGCAGCCCACTCATGTTGCTTATTTTTGTAACGTACACAACAAAATATTTTTGGTGTAGTGTAATGTAATATATCGTACACTATTTCATACATTGAGTTCACTTGGTAGGGTCTCACTATGATCGACCATACGTAATGAAACAAGTTGTCAACATAATCTTCAAAACATTTGTTAATGTTTGAACTCTGTTGTGTACCAGTTATGTACAAGTCACATTCATATAACCAAAAAAACACAATTATAAAANGCATGCAGTTGCCTGGAAGAGGTTTACACATTTGGTGACGTAGAAAAGATTAGGCGGCTCTTAATAATGAAGTCTTGAGAGCCTATGAGGGTGAAGTGAGGTGATGTGGAACAGTGTCTGAATACAACGGAAGAGTAAAAAAGGGCCTCAAAAAGCTCGTCATCCAACACAATTCCCACGTGCGAGAATCTACGAGTGACCCCGTCAGGAATCAGGCCCAGTTACTCTTGGTGGAAAACAAGCGTTCTAAACCACTACACCAAATGCAGCTACATACTTGGTGCAAGGAAAAAAACACCAATTCCATCACAAAATAAGTCATTAAAAATTCCATTTAATTTTGTCTTGTTACTTTTAATATGCCTTCAAATTATGAAATTGGTTAACAGTCAATAAAAATTGCAATACAAAAAACTGCTTTCTACAACTAATTTTTTCCGCACAGGAACATTGCTTAGCAATTAAAAACAAATCATAGCAGTTCCAGAATAATTCTCAAAATCTGTAAAATATCACAGGTATTAATAACTTTATCAATATTCACATGTAAAAGTTGGCAAGTATGATGAATGATCATTCATGGAATGACCATAAAACTGTACATAACCAAGAGCCCCACGCATCAATTTAAGACTACTCTAGAGATAACTTTGGCAGAAACCACACAAGGATTGGACGATAAACGAAGCCCACCAGCTTTCTTGGCCATCTGAACTGCTATATATAAATGGTTAAATATTGTCACCATGGGCTAGTGCAATGAATGGGGTATTAATATTGTGGAACGTAACACACACTGTGATGCTCAAAACTGTATACAGACAAAACCACCATCACGCATCACTACAAATATATCACCAGTTATTTCTTAATGGACTGTGATGTAAAACACCTGCATCACACTAAAAAAAAAAATATATATATATATATATATATATATGCATTGTTTGTAAATTTCTGGCAATAATTCTGCAACCTGAAATAGTTCACCATCACCAGGAGACAGTCAGACTTTTATAACAACTAACCCTAAATCTAGATAATTCTAAATCTTCCTTCAAGTTGAAAAAATCTACAGCCTCACTCCTGGACCATAATCAGGAACCATCCACTCAAAACAATTTGATCGGCATCTGCCCATGTTATTATGTCTTTACAAGTACCAGAACTTACACTCTCACGATCTAAGCTATAGTTGAAAACAGTTTTTAGTAAATACATGTAGTTTTAGTATTCAGTACATGCAAATTTTTTTGTTAATATTCTAGTATGTATCAGTTACATAAAATATCCATCACACATATACAACGATTATCAGCGACAGAGTTGGAAGGTTGCGGTAACTACCTTTCCGCAGACGAGATTGACTACAGTGTGTAGGCGACCCCTACGTTACGAGATGCTGCCAGGATCAAGAAATGTAACAGACCTTGTAATGTTTTGAGAGAGAGAGAGTGAATTATCCAAAGATATAGAATCGTGTTCTGGGTGTCACTGCTAAGCCCACCGGGTACTCTGTTAAGGTGACGTTCAGTAAAAGTTGACTATGCAAAGAGGTAAAACTTACAAAAACATTAGTTGTGTAATGAACAACAGATATTTTTATCTGCCAACATTCCATCCAAGAGATACTTATGAGATTAGATGCACTGGTGAGAAAAGTACAGTGTGTGCTGACAAAAATTACAGAATACAGTATTTATAAGCTGCTCAACATGCAGGAGTGACGTCTGCTTACAAACAGAAGAACCTTTTCACGTCTACAGACTAGTTTCTGTAATATATTTTCATCTAAAATACTGTATTTACTCCATTCTAAGCTGCACATTTTTTCCGAAAATACTTTAAAAACAAGGGCGTTGCTTAGATGTAGTACCATCAACATTTTGACCATAAAATAATTTTTAGAGTTTTTTCTTTNTGTAGTACCATCAACATTTTGACCAGAAAATAATTTTTAGAGTTTTTTCTTTTAAAAACGTAATTATTTCTGCAGAATATATTAAAAATACAGCAGCTGGTAAGCTGTTTAAAATCGATTAATCGAACTTAGGTTGCTGGAGAGAATCGGGCAATTGCTTCCAAATGCACAATATTATAATTTTACAGAGTGACATTTGTTTTGATGGGGAACCATTTCTATCGNTATCACCAGTTATTTCTTAATGGACTGTGATGTAAAACACCTGCATCACACTAAAAAAAAAAAAATATATATATATGCATTTTTTGTAAATTTCTGGCAATAATTATGCAACCTGAAATAGTTCACCATCACCAGGAGACAGTCAGACTTTTATAACAACTAACCCTAAATCTAGATAATTCTAAATCTTCCTTCAAGTTGAAAAAATCTGCATCCTGGACCATAATCAGGAACCATCCACTCAAAACAATTTGATCGGCATCTGCCCATGTTATTATGTCTTTACAAGTACCAGAACTTACACTCTCACGATCTAAGCTATAGTTGAAAACAGTTTTTAGTAAATACATGTAGTTTTAGTATTCAGTACATGAAAATTTTTTTGTTAATATTCTAGTATGTATCAGTTACATAAAATATCCATCACACATATACAACGATTATCAGCGACAGAGTTGGAAGGTTGCGGTAACTACCTTTCCGCAGACGAGATTGACTACAGTGTGTAGGCGACCCCTACGTTACGAGATGCTGCCAGGATCAAGAAATGTAACAGACCTTGTAATGTTTTGAGAGAGAGAGTGAATTATCCAAAGATATAGAATCGTGTTCTGGGTGTCACTGCTAAGCCCACCGGGTACTCTGTTAAGGTGACGTTCAGTAAAAGTTGACTATGCAAAGAGGTAAAACTTACAAAAACATTAGTTGTGTAATGAACAACAGATATTTTTATCTGCCAAAATTCCATCCAAGAGATACTTATGAGATTAGATGCACTGGTGAGAAAAGTACAGTGTGTGCTGACAAAAATTACAGAATACAGTATTTATAAGCTGCTCAACATGCAGGAGTGACGTCTGCTTACAAACAGAAGAACCTTTTCACGTCTACAGACTAGTTTCTGTAATCTATTTTCATCTAAAATACTGTATTTACTCCATTCTAAGCTGCACATTTTTTCCGAAAATACTTTAAAAACAAGGGCGTTGCTTAGATGTAGTACCATCAACATTTTGACCATAAAATAATTTTTAGAGTTTTTTCTTTCAAAAATGTAATTATTTTTGCAGAATATATTAAAAATACAGCAGCTGGTAAGCTGTTTAAAATCGATTAATCGAACTTAGGTTGCTGGAGAGAATCAGGCAATTGCTTCCAAATGCACAATATTATAATTTTACAGAGTGACATTTGTTTTGATGGGGAACCATTTCTATCGAAGGCCAAATTAAAACTCAAAACTTTCTCCAGAAATTAGAATTCCTACCGAGGTCGTGGTTTAATCTGAGACTTCATATGTATACCAATAATTTTTCCCCACTATGTTCTCCAAGAAAAAAAATGTAGGTGATGGCTTAGATTGGAGTAAATATATTTCTACAACATGAAAATGGCGAAAACAAATATCATTACAACCATCTTTTGGTATGTAAATTTCAGTACAGGACTTTTACAGTAGTACGAAGGACACACAGAGCACTGTCTTTATTATTACCACCATAACATGGCAAGGATGACCGCAGGAAGGATCATAGAAGAAAGCCGCCAATAGAAAGTCTGCACACCTGTTTAGCGCCTTGCATGTGAAGACGCCAAGGCATCCAATGTGGAAACCTGTTTTTCCTTTATCACTCACGTACTTCAAAGCCTCTTCCGACGTGTAAAATACATCNCGTACTTCAAAGCCTCTTCCGACGTGTAAAATACATCCTGGTTAAAATCACACTTAGTGATAATTATCCATTTACAAGGACACAGAGATTTACTAGCAACTGGAGAAAATGAATCTCATTTGACTCTGAAGAACTCTTCAAATAGTTCTCCACGTTGATAGAGCTGCCAGTGTGGTAAAAATGAAAGTATTACTACACTAGATACACAAAAACAACCACTGAAGGCAAGAGAAATACAACATTATGGTGAAGCGTAATGCAATGATCTGGTGATTTTGCAAACCAATATGGGCAAGCAGCAACTCCACGGGGAATGTTCCGGACATTCCAGAACTATAAACCACCTGCGCCTGGCGCACGTAACACCTTCAACCACATTGCCACCAACCCTTCGCACTGCATACTCTAGATCATTAAAATTGGAGCCACACACCATTTGCGGTTAAACTGGACTCGTCAATACGTCCATCACATTATGTTACTTTAATACCTGTTCAAAACACCTTTAATGTGGTTATTATATTACTGAAAGNTCAATACGTCCATCACATTATGTTACTTTAATACCTGTTCAAAACACCTTTAATGTGGTTATTATATTACTGAAAGAAGTCTATCACACACATTCATGCTACCAGGCCACTCACGACCCTGAAATAACAAGATCATCGCTACAGGATCTAACACGACAGATCTATGCAGAACAGCTAACAAACTTGAAGCTACCAAATCAAAACGTTCTGCAGCATCCCATTGAACAAAAATATCCCAAAAGAGACAGAGAAACACACCACACGGTAGATGGCTCGGCTCTGCCGAATATCGGCGAAGGCATTTTGAGCACCCCTCAGCAGCGAAGTTCAACACAAGCACGCGGGCTCCACCACGTCGTCCGGTGGCGTGATCTTGAAGGAGTCTTTGTTGATGGTCTGCAACTCAAACTTGGAACGGTTCGACTGCACGAGGTGCCTGGCGATATCCGCGAACATCTCCTCCACGCCCTCGCCCGTCTTGCAAGAGGTCTTGTACGTGGCGCTGATCAGGTTGTGGCACTGCTCGCTGCAACAGCAAACTCTCGTACAAATGATNTGCAAGAGGTCTTGTACGTGGCGCTGATCAGGTTGTGGCACTGCTCGCTGCAACAGCAAACTCTCGTACAAATGATAAAGCACTTTTAATCTTCCAAGTGTTCAAAGTTACACAAATCAGCTCCACGGTACACAACCATGTAATGCAATAATGCCTTAAATACATTTACATTTTCAAATAAAATTTTATTAAGTGAAAATATTTAACAAATTTTGTTAGGCAGTCATCTAATGTACAACACAGCTAATGGACACTACAGATATCTTGCATAAGTTACTTTTCTACTGCCCAGCATGACTCATACCAACAAAACATGCAAAAGACACTTTNTTACAGATATCTTGCATAAGTTACTTTTCTACTGCCCAGCATGACTCATACCAACAAAACATGCAAAAGACACTTTTAACTTCATAATTGTGAAACAAATGCACTGTTTAGATGGACAGTCTGTCCACCCTTTAACTATTGACTTTATTAAGTTTATTTGGTTTTCAGCAGCCAGTTTACCAGAGCTGTGTTAAGCCAGTTGTAGTGGTAGTCTCCTCTCACAGAGTCTGTGGGTGCTGCTGTTTTATCGTCCCACGACAGACCCTAAGCTCCCAACCACAGTGCAGGGACCAAGCTGGTCACGACTTCTTACAAGCTGGTTGGTTCAGGCCCTGGCCAGTCTTCTAGTGCACCCAGCTGACGAGTAACGCAAGACAGTTAGATACAACTGGGGTGCGGAACACCAATGGACTACTTCCTGATGAAAGAAATAAAAATATGACGTGAACCGCACGTTCACGAGTCCTTTTGCCCACTGACTGCCGCAGTATGCCCACACCAGACGCACCACACCGACAGGCTTGTGGGCACGAGTGCATTAGTGTTTATTATTTATTCAGTTTATTTCGTCAGTGTATTTGTAAATAATGTCAGTGTGTAATTCATTTATAATTTGTTTTGTCATCAGGAGACAATTTGCCCAGCCACAGCCAGAGACATGTGACATTCTACATTTGGCAATGCTGTGGCTGGTGCAATGAAAACATTTAGAATAAGTATTATCATTTTTATTATGTATTTGTGTAATTGTAATTATGTTTTGTTGTGTTAATTTAGTTCATATCATTTTTCATCCCATAATCATCTTTTAGTGTATATTATGTTTCACTGTACCACCGCATGGCGTCGGCGGCGTCTAGGCGGCGGAAGCCGACGCACATTTCCGGCAGTAATCGCCAGGACTTGGACGAGCACAGACGTTAAGCTCTCCCACGCCGCAGAAGCACTAGCAAGGACATCATCTGTCGAATAGTATCCAGTCGCATCCACAACATCATAAATCATTATCATCATATATTTTATTATTTAACTTGCATAGTGTCGGGGGGAGAGCGACGTGATTATTTATTGGAAATCAAAAGTGCATCTCGAGACTCAGGTTATAAAACCACGTGGTCGCTTGTAGTTCCGGGCCATTCAGGCCACGTGCCTTCTGTGTAGTTGAGTGTACATAACAGGGTAATAAATACCTTCACAACCAGCATCACTGTTTCTTTATTGATAATCAAGTACGGCGTGCGAGGTGGCAGACAACCTCGGCATAGTGTGTCTGACGGAGTGTTCACCAGAGCCCCTAGGCCGTCGACGAACGACCCTATCTCATCAGCTCACCGCAGAGCTGTTGCGCCGGGCACCCACATTTTACTTAACAACTCTGGGAACACCGCAGATCAAGTTGGCTTTTTCGCCGTAGCCAAGCTTGGTCACGTCAAATAGCAACCACCGATGTTTAAGTTATGCCAAGTGTGGGCCTGGGTGGGGAGGACCACACGCTACTGGTTGCAGAGAAAATAATAAGTGTGTATAAAGTAAAGAATGAAAATTAAAAACAGAAGTAGCTAGAGAATTTAAGATGCCTAACCTTCAAGGATGAGTTGCAAAGTGTTGAGAACGAATGGGAAAAGTTAAGAAATCTGATAGGAGCACCACAGGAAGTGTGTGTAAGAACATGCGACAAAATGAACTGGAACAAAACACTAGGGGAATGACATAGTGAGGGGGGGCTGTTTGAACTTGTATATGTAATGACCGTATTTTTGTGTGTATTCAACATTTTGGTGCATCTGTGATTTGCTCTCGTGTGTGCTGGACATTGGACATAGGACATACTCTTAATTTGAACTTCTTGCCCTGCCGTCACTGTGTCACTGTGGAATCGCAGTTAACAGCACTTTGTCCAATGCAGCATGTCAAGAGTTGGCAACCCTGGACTGGCAGCAGGAAACCAGTCTGTTCGTGGATGATCACAGCAGTGAGTAGGGCAATCGGGCAGCCTCACTGCTAATCTGTGTTTTCATGTTCGCATCGCTACAAATTTTTTCATTTACAGTCCACAGTTTTTGTTTTTTAACAGAGGCAGTAGAAGAGAATAATAAGACATTCACAAATTGGTTTAGGAACCGGAACCCCAGTACTGCTGAGTAACATAAAGGAAAGATAAGTAAAGATAGTTACAGGAAATAAAAAGTGGGAGGGAGCAAGTGAGATGAGGTAAGGCCATTTGTTCCAAAAGTATGACATGGTGATGGTACCTCAAGGCATTTCATAAATGAAAGGTATCTTATGCAGCGCTGCTTTATGTGAGAGGTATAATACATGGATGTAGGAATAACAGGAGATGGCATGCAATGATGTCACTGAAGCTGTATTTTTGTCCATCGCCATAGTGCAACACCCAAAACACTGAAAATTTTGAGGCAGGTTTTTGTATTTAATGCATTTAAAATGCGGAAGTGTTCTAAACAAATGACAAGTAATGAAGTTAAACTTTCAGGCTAGATATCAACATGCTCTGATACAGTAGTTCCATTTTAATTTTGGCAGGTTATACTTCCAATATTTTGAGTGTCGCAACATGGCAGACAAGCTTCATCATTTTGTCATACAGAACCACAGACAAGTCCCACGTCTTGGTATAACGCCTGTAGCAACCTAACAGTTGCACAACGCAATGGGTTCTTACGTAACACACGATTGCCTCCCCACTACTGCTTATGGAAAGTGGACAACGTGCAGCGACTACGATGGCGTGTGCTCTCACCAGAAGTTCTCCATGTCGCTGTCGGTGACCTGCGGGGTGTGTCCCTCCAGGTCGGACTTGTTGCCGCACAGGAATATCTTGGCGTTCTCGGCATACGTGACGATGTCGAGCAGGTGCTGCGACAGGATGTGGAAGGAGGCGGCATTGTCGAGCGCAAACACTAGGACGGCCGCCTCCGCAAACTTGTAGTAGCTGGACGTGATGGAGGCCACCCGCTCCATGCCCCCTGTGTCCCACAGCTGCAGCTGTCGGGCACACAAGTTGGCGGCACTGCCACCTCAACTCCAATCGACACAACCGTACACTCGCTCCCGTTCCCGGTGCATTTCAAGAACTTTATAAAAGGTATATGCTGTTCATGGTAAACTGAACACTTTTGAAAGCACTGCTCACGATCTACTTGCATGCACATTGTGTATTCTTCCAGCATACGTAACATTAACATTGCCATTGCCGTGAGCCTCATCACTTTATTGATGCATTGGTCACGTGAAACTGTGAAGTTATTAGAAAAGTAAATATATTTTACAAGTTTTTTAATCCTTACAGTTATTTGCATGAGAAAAAAAAGAAAAGAATAATTTCAGTACACATTCACATGTGTTTACCTAACAATTTTAATTCAACATTTAGACATGGAACTACTTTATCTCCAGCATTACCAACTTTACTGGGTGCATTCCAGCCAGTGTGCTCATTAAAATACATGCAGGTAAGAGAAGCGACATTTTTCAGAGGTTGATTTTGAAAGTGCTCAATCAACCGTGAACAGCCTGCATGCAAAAAACATGAATTTAATTCATTAAAAACATTATAATATGTCTTAAAAGTACATTTCAATATGGATATATTACTGCTCATGTTTTGCCAAGAAGTCAATATATAAACTGCATACATATTTTAAAACACTTGTGAAAAAAAATAATCTTCAAGGATTTTTTTTTTTACTTACCATAATTCATACAATGAAAAGTGTCAATAAATACTTAATTTTCATACACTTTTTCTATACAGCTGATCAAGGTATAAAAAGTCTATAAATTCTTAGTGTTTTTGAAACACTTGGGAATATAATCAGACTCGTTAATGAGAGAAATAACACCTACAAAGCTGTGGTCTCGGCAACATGACTTGGCATTACAATACAAACTACTACATTGGAGAAGAAAACTACAAAATCATTTGTGAATTTAAAAATCAAACAGACGAGAACAGCAAGAGTAAGTTAAACAATTTCCTTCCACAGTTCTTGTTGTACCCGGAGCAGAAGTTGTTACAACTTGAGCCACCACGGCCCTCGCTACAGATGTACTAACGTTTATCACAATAATGTGGTCATATTTTAAAGAGAATAGCACTTCACATGTATATGTTTTTTTAAATAGTTCCAACTCTAACCCTGTATTTAAAAAAAACCACACAAACACCTGTGATCTACCATTTGCAACCTGACCAACAGTAAAATAAAAAAAAAATAAAAAATAGGAAACACCTTTGTGAGAGTTACAGTAATAATCTTGAATGTGTCTAGTTTTTTCTCCCTTAGGCTGGAATCACAATAACTTGACGGACATGTCAACCCCCGCATGACGTAAGAGCACGACTGAATTTAATATCGTATTTTATTCAGAGTTCACAATACCCCAATACCTGCCCGACTAGTGCTGTACTTGGCTGTTGGAGAATCATAAATCACCCAGTCATCCATATATTATCTAAAATTTATGATATGAAACTCACAATAAAGTTAACGATTCTTTGCTTTTGACAACATTTGAATTCATGTGAGGAGAAACAAAAAAGTATTCAAAACCAAATCGAAAAATGAATGTGGGACCAAGTTAGTTTATTATTTACTACAGTAGAAAAATGCATACACAATTTTGTTTTGTAATGTACTTGAATTTTTTCGGCACCCCAAACAAGCCCGACGCGAGAAATAGTAGAAACAGATTTACGGTTGTTGGGCTATCAGGACAGTTATTTGGCAGACTGATGTCACAGTGATCTCGCTTTCCATTGGCTGCTACTCAGATTTCGTCGTGTCTGGTCTGTCAGGATATTGGACTCCCGCATTAATGTTTTCTTAAAGAGAGCATGGTACATAAGAAAGTACTAAACATTGATAAAAATCTACAGGTTTTTGGAAGCAAACGCAGAAAAATTAAGAAACTGAAATCCTTTACAATATTTTTCAATAACTTTATGGGCAAATATTTTTCCAGCGTGATGAGCTATTTCTTACACCATAGTGTTTTTGTGCGGCATAAGATATTGCGCTACAGGAATGTATCATTCCGTCAACACATGTACTCACAAAGTATGCAAAAACTGTTTTTAGGGTTGTATTTCATATAACGTGTTCAGCGTTATTTTTATACCACGCCTTCTTAACTTAATTCCACTAACCTTACGATCCAAGTAATGACAAAACCTACCCGTATTTCTTTTCCACCGACTTTGTACGCTTTGTCATAGTGGTCGAGGCCTAACGTCGACCTGCGATCCGACGCAGTGACAAAGGAATTTGTGGCATATCTCCGGAACAGCGAACTCTTTCCAACACCATATTCACCACACAATATGACTTTCTGCTCCGGAACTTTTACAGATGCCATCAAAGTTGCTGGGGAATCCTGCAATGAAATAATTGCACACGGGGTTCACATACTGTAAATATTTAAAAAGTGTTGAGTAAATGAATTTGGAATTTCACTTTGGAAATATAACTGCTAAGCTGAACATGGCTAGAAACCTATGCAGTCACATCTGTTAACATGGGCACAACCGGTGATCTCGCGTACCATTCCTCCCAGCAGGGCCGGGCCGCTCCTGCATTTTCGCACATGGGAATCATGCTGGACAATGCTGTTGGTTGGCTGGTTTTTTCAGGGATCTCCCGTTTCCCTTGCCCTTGCATTCCGATGCTGCTCCATACTCACCTCATTTTACCCTCATTGGCTCTCAAGATCCTGATGTCAAGAGCCCCCGAACCTCTACACTTACTAGTCCTCTTTGGTTCAAGTATACCCATCTAGGTTTCTACTGAACTTTTTTTTTGCACTCTATCATAAGTTACTTATTTAATTATCATAATTATAAAATAAAAGCGTTTAGAAAATTAAAATTATTAGTTTTACTTGTGTAGTGAAAATGAGTGCTTGAGGAAGAGAAGTCTAGTACATAAGATACCATTAATTTCTCTGTGGAGCAGCTAAACACAAACAAGAATTATACAAGGTACACTCGTGAAATGGTCGTATGCAAAAATCCACATTTTATCGCTACCTCGGAGGTGCTATGTCCCATCTCTCATGTGCCGACTATAACACCACGTTCAATCTCACTTAAATCTTGACAACCTGCCATTGTAGCAGCAGTAACCGATCTAGCAACTTTGCCAGACGCTTGTTGTCTTATATTGGCGCAGCCGACCACATTGCGTTACTCTGATTGTACCATCAGGTAACACCANCAGCCGACCACATTGCGTTACTCTGATTGTACCATCAGGTAACACCACATTAAAAACAGCATGAAAAATAATGAAGTATCAGAAATCTTAATTTCTCTCAAAAGGTAAGTGAAAGAAAATTACGACTTGCTTTTGTCCCTGGAGTAGAAAAAGATGTGACAAATATAACCAAATACAATACAACTGAGCACTTTACAAGAATAATTAAATTTCAAATCTACACAAATTATACAATCTTACGCTGGTTAGATGTGGGCATTTATTTTTGTAGTAAGAAATAATGAACAAATCAACATTCAATACAAATGAACAGCTATAATTACCAGAAATAATAATTTTCAATGAGATTTATTACTGAATAAGAGTATGAATTAGTTATTGAAATTTCTCAGAGCTTTAAAACTTTGGTAACTGTTTTTCTCTCCAAAGCCACAAATTTCAGAAACAGCATTTAGTGAAAAATAAATCATTCAAGGTAATAACACTTCTTCTGGAGAAAACTGTTCATAAAAAAAGTTCTTGTAAAACTGAGTAATTTAATTAAATNTCAAGCTAATAACACTTCTTCTGGAGAAAACTGTTCATAAAAAAAGTTCTTGTAAAACTGAGTAATTTAATTAAATGAAATTCCATTACAACTAGCGGGGTATCACCTAGACTATCTAGGACCTCTTGAATTATAATTTCTTTCNTAAATTCCATTACAACTAGCGGGGTATCACCTAGACTATCTAGGACCTCTTGAATTATAATTTCTTTCTTTAAGAAAAATCTCGAGACATTTCTTCTGATGGAATCAATGGAATTGTTCAATCAACAAGAAAATCAAGTGCAATNATTAAGAAAAATCTCGAGACATTTCTTCTGATGGAATCAATGGAATTGTTCAATCAACAAGAAAATCAAGTGCAATAGTTGATCTTACACATTTGATACAGGCTCTATGGTTGAGAAATTCCAAGCATCCATAGGCCTGATCTTAAGGTCTTGCAAAATTGAACTAAAATTAATAAATCTAGCGTTTGTAGGCTGCTCCTATAGCATGCACACATTTACTAGACTTGCGATGGCTATCTTCCATTGCCCTGCCTTTAGGATGGGCGGTCAAAATTTAACGCAAAGACTGCCGTCATGTCTAGAGAGAGAGTCCCTGGGCTTACTTAAGGCGGCGCCGGCCCTCCTTCCTTAACAAATCAAAGAACAAATAATTTCCCGATAAGAGAAACTNTGGGCTTACTTAAGGCGGCGCCGGCCCTCCTTCCTTAACAAATCAAAGAACAAATAATTTCCCGATAAGAGAAACTTGACGCGTAATGCTTATTTAACATAGATATAAACACGACTTTACCTCATCTGTACATATCAATAGGTTACCCCGACGGGGTTTGAACCATGAAAATGAGAGCCTACAAGTACGCCCCTAGTTACGAGGGTGGTAATGTGGGCAACCGTGTATATTCCACCTGGAATAAACAGTTTTCTCTCAAACCTATTGGTGCTAATTTTAGGGTGATTGTGATTTTATNTGGGCTTACTTAAGGCGGCGCCGGCCCTCCTTCCTTAACAAATCAAAGAACAAATAATTTCCCGATAAGAGAAACTCGATGCGTAATGCTTATTTAACATAGATATAAACACGACTTTACCTCATCTGTACATATCAATAGGTTACCCCGACGGGGTTTGAACCATGAAAATGAGAGCCTACAAGTACGCCCCTAGTTACGAGGGTGGTAATGTGGGCAACCGTGTATATTCCACCTGGAATAAACAGTTTTCTCTCAAACCTATTGGTGCTAATTTTAGGGTGATTGTGATTTTATCCTCTGTAGATGTCAGCCCTCCAGGGTAAAGCAGGAGACAGTGTCTTTGACAAGCCAATTACCGAACCTAGAGTACAACTGCAGGCTCCCTTAACCAGGCGCACATACGTCATAAAACACACCCAGTCGACGGCCACCAGTGCTGTGCACTTGATGCGCAGTAAGGCAGAACCACAACCACAAGCAACACAATCCCAGGGTTGTCAGTCAGCTAGTCCAGCCGATTCACTCCATCCACCGTACTGAACTGACGCAGATAGGAGTGATAGACTGGTTCTGGAGGACTGCTCATCTTTGGATATACACCCAAAGTCGTTATCTGACTTCAAGGGTAAAACCACAGCTCCAACCAACGCGCTGAATTGTCGCCGGTTGCAGTAATATAGTACAACTCTGGTCAACTCGGCCTCGGCTTGGTTCTACACCTAGCTAGAGGACATCGTCGCCTGCTCTCCTCTCGTGAGGCCGATATTTGCACCCACCTGTACACTGTACACCCAAAGAAGTGATACGAAGTGGCAGGAAATTAAGGCTGCTGCGGCCTCCAAAGCCAACAGGAGCTGTCACCCAGCCCCAACTGCACTTTGCAGCATAACCCCTCGGGAACGAGCTCAAGCTGCCCGCCAGCTGGAGAGGCCTCACCTCACGGCTCCCTCGCACTCATTTCAGTCCTCGATCAAGACCGCCAGCCGACCACACCCGATCATCACTGATTTCCGTCAGGAATGGCCCGTTCCACTAGGGATTGCGAATCGTTGATTCCAGTGTCGCTGGACAAATAGCCCTCCCAGGGCTCACAGCAGCACCACCATCACCCCAGGTCGGGGCACTTGTTCCTGTCAACTCCAGCAGCTGGGTCAGCAGCCACCCTGGGCCACCTCCAGCACAGGTAAACCCCGTGGCTGTGTGCCACCCAGTACGCAGAACCGCTAAGCCCACATTTCACTTTGTACAGTGCCGTCAAGCCACGCGCCCAGTATTATATACCGGCCGGGGCCTGGTATCTGTCAGACACCCGACGTCACACGTCAAGAGTTTTCGTGGAGCCCAAGCGCTTTGCTAGTTACGAATAGTAAAGTAAAACTAAGCCAGTACAACCCCGAGACCTAGTAATTTAGCCAGAAGTCAAACCAATGCCAAACAGACTTCGAGGCATCTGAAAACACCCCGTAGCACTCATTTAACCATAGCCAAAATGTCAGAAACTGAGTTTAGCATAGCCGACCAAGATGCAACTAACGCCATGGCTGAGGCTATTCACGAAAGGTGTCATAGAGCCACATGCCCTGGCACAGGGTTAAATACCATTAAATGTGCACACTGCCAACAGGGATTCCAATACCTGTGTTAGGAATAGACAGATGAATGCAGACATACAGACGGACTAGAGTTACGATGTAACGAATGCAGCGCCCACCAGACTACGTATCGCAGCTGGATAACTTGTGCCGGGCAAGGTATAGATACTGTACACTGCATTGTTTGCGTGCAGACCTTCCACCACATATGCATAAGCTGGCCAGATGAGCGCATCACAAGACCGGGCCTTGTATGTAGATGTGAGGTTTGCAGACATCCCAGAAAATCCTGGCAGTCGTCAAAGTTCAATCACCACCTAGGGTAGCGACGAGGGTAATTATTAAGTTTAGGGGCTTTTCTGTAAAAAAAAAAAAAAAATCACGGAAAATAGTACATTTCCTAGACCCGGTAAAGGCGCAATGGTGACTGATGTTTTTTTAATTGGCCGTTAAAATGCTTGTAATGTCATCCGTGGCCGCTACGTAGCGTGGAAACAGAAATGCGCTGCCATCAATAATGACGGTAGACGTTAACAAACCAAGCAAACTACCCACACATTTCGCAATTTTTTAAAATATGTTCTACTTATTTTAACATTACGCCCTCTTCAATATGAACAAGGTAAGCTGTGCAGAACCCAACAATGCAACTTTTGTTGGTCTAGGAGGTTTTTTTCAGAAAAGCCCCTAAACTTAATAATTATCAAAGGAACGTCGCAACGAGACCTCCCCCCCACCCGGAAGCAATGGGTGGAGAGGACCCAGAAACAAAATAAAGGGAAGGCCCTCGAACCGTGGACGAAATACAGGGAATTTATCACTGAATGGGGGCAGCTATGTTCCCGCCTCGCAATTTTTTAACGAGAAGGTCATAGTTCAATAAAAAAAACTGAATGCCACAGCCGAGCAAGGTCACTGGATAACTCATCATGTGACTTTTTCCCTTCCCACACCAAAAAAATATCATAATTTCATACCCATTGTTTGTAAACAACTCAAATATAACAATAACGTTTTCATTAGATCTTTGAAACATTTTACTGCGCCCATTCCGCCACCTGATTGGAGTCGTAAGAGTAAATAACAATAGTATTTAACACTTCTTATAAACACCACAATTAAACCTAAAATAAATTCAACTTCTCCATGGGAAAATGAAATTACGTACCTTAAATTAGATAGCGCCAATACCTCAGTAACATCACTACAAATCTTCTAAAAATATATCAATATAAACATTCCCGGAACCTTTCCGCTGTCGACCATAGATAACAATCAAACAAAGGATATAACAAAAGTTTACTTCTACTATTGAATGGGAAATCAATTTTAAAGTTTGACAAAGGTAAACTATTAGCTTCTAAATAACACTAAAATGACAAGCTCTATTTTATATGATAAAAAGAAGAATAATTTCATGTTTCATTAAATAACTCCATAACCAAGGAATATATTTAGCTTTTATAATTCCATTAGCTTAATATTGAATTAAAAGTTACAGTAATTAGAACACTCAATACATAGCGGTGGAGATTTTCCCTTTGTCAAACTCTTCCATAACAATTGTTTTAATCCGAAACAATAGAAAAACATAGATTGTCGTCCAAATGCATAGGGTTTTTGCTGATTTTTCCCTAATATTGTAAAGGTAAGAAAACAAGTAATCAACAGACCCGTGAAAATGGGTTATCACCATACATTTTGAGTGCTACCACAAGAGCCCAATGGGCTGGTATGGTAATGTTTTCCCAAAGAAATGTCACATGTTTGTATATTTTAAATTCAATAAAATGTTTTTCAATGTCAATGTCAATGTCCAAATGCATTATTAAATCTTTAACCCCTTTTTAACATTTGTTTTGCTATCGCCATTTTGCATAAATACTAAAGGATAAGATGGTGAGCAGAGCGTGGTGGGCAGTCTATGCTCCTGAGGAATAGGAGAAAATTGAATTTACTATGAGAGGATTAGGTAACTGAGAGAGGGGTTAGAAGGTTTGGGAAGAGAGTGAGGAGGGTTGTTACTTACAACAGGACGGCAGCCCAATCGTAAATTTTTGTTATTAAAATTAAATGTAAATACAAACTTAATGCCACTTATAAAAATATATTGACAGACGTGGTACTCAAGACGTGTTAATCAATACTACCCTAGACTAAACTAAATATGAGATAAACGTCTTTTGGAATAAAACCCACCTCTGACCTACTCCAAAGCAACACAAATTCAAAAGTCACATAGTCGAAAATCCGCGTTTTCGAAAATTTATCGATTGAATATCAAGTGGTTGACACACCTTTGTACAATGTTTGAGGCATTTTTCGAACATCTGGTTAATTTTTAAAGGTATTTTCGTTTGGTTCTAAATACACATTTGCCCCTTTCGTGGTTGGTCACAGGGTCCTGGCGATGACATTAATGTCCGGAGGGCACCAGATAACAAGTTAAAGGAAACCGCTCGAGTTAGCACGAAACTCTTGAGTTGGGCCGTGTTCGAAAAGCCTGGACTACTGGACCCTGCACCCCTAGTATTAACGAAGTCGCGCAGTGATTATTGATATCGACAGATAAATATGCGATGTAACATACACACTCCCGAACTGGGGTAATGTGGCTCCCCAGCACGTAATTCCAATGCACTGACAAACACATCAAATTTCACCAAATACACTCAAACTTATGTGATGTATAGAAACGTGGCAGGTAGTTGACGGTTGTAAGGTGCCATCTCCCTTAATATTCCCGTGAAGCCTGAATAAGGTACACATACACATCGGTTTCAAGAAAACACCAGCTGTGTTTTAGAAAGTTCAGTTGAGATGGTACAGAAACTGAAGAAGGCGTGCGGCACAAGGCCCCAAGCTGGCATAACCTGCTGCAACAAAGGCATCAACAGACACGAACAAAAGATTATGTGTGTTATGCCGGAGAGGTTATGAGTTCGCTCCAGAAGGAAGGCGTACTCGGGGATGCACCTTCTTTAATTTATTTTTACAAGTCCATGCTAATTTCAAATAAAAAGTGAACGTGGTTGAAGTACAAAGTGGCTTCGCCCCCGAGTTGTGTAATGCTGCCCTGATGCCACTCTCAAACTCAAGACTGGGTAGCATAGCGGAGGTAACAGCAGATGACCACTGCACGCCAAAACTGAATATCCTTTCCAAAAGATGAAAAGAATNACTCAAGACTGGGTAGCATAGCGGAGGTAACAGCAGATGACCACTGCACGCCAAAACTGAATATCCTTTCCAAAAGATGAAAAGAATGAAATAAAACATATATCCATTGAAAATACATTGCGATTTGCATGACGTGAATTGTTGTTTACATTTACATACAAAGAAGAGATACAAATTATGTAGTAATAATTTTATAGCATTTTCAGTATTTTTATTACGAGTCTTTGCTACCACATAAAAAAAATTATACGCACATAGAACACTTTTATACATGGAAAGAATGATTATATATTAATTAAAAATGCTTTTGAATAATATTAAANATACGCACATAGAACACTTTTATACATGGAAAGAATGATTATATATTAATTAAAAATGCTTTTGAATAATATTAAAATTACGATGAATTGTCATGAGAATTTTGGCATGGTTCAGTTCAACTGTTCCACTGCAATAGTCAAAACACGTATCTCTAAATAATTGTGACTGGTGCATGATAAAAACATCACTTATTAGTGCTGTGTTCTTTTAATAAGAGTTACACGATGCAGTGATATGATTACCATAAAGTTACAGGTTTAATTAGTTCTAGGCGACCACATGATCGGAACTTTGCTCCATTGGTATTATGTTAGGTACCTGTGCAGGGATTTTCTCACATCCATTTCTCGTATTGCTAATAATTACGGTTGTAATTATGAAGGATCGATCAGGCTTTTTGATGTGGTTCAAACATAGTTATGCCTTGTGGAAATGAAAGTCACTACACTGACTATGGTAGCATAACTTGGCAGTGGGGACTCCGGGCATGCGCCCTGTAACTTGTGTAGATAGTTCCTACCTACTCCACTAGGTGGTGTGCAAAGTTCAACATAGCCTTTTGGGGATAGGCATCAATCGCCCACCGCCACCCTGTGGGGCACCATTCGACACCACGCTCGGCAGGTAACTACAGCATCTGACAGCAAGGTGGCCCTCTCCGGAGGTGTGGCTGCAGCTGTTAATGGTGTCTCTCGGCATCGAAACACAGGCGTATCGGTGTCTCGGTAGCTCGATGATTCTAATGTGGCGCGGCCATGCTGCTCTCTAAGAAAATGCAGCGCTGGCGTAGGTGCTGGTGGTGCGGCAGTAGGCGACGCAACAAACCCGTAGCATCACTGTCGTAGCTGTGGCTGTCCCACGGAGTTCCTTCGGTTTTGTAAAATGGGACAACGGCTCTTCTCCCAGCCACCTGTCATGGTCCCGTATCGACCTTGTAGATGCTGGGTGTCTGTGCAGGTAGGGAGGGGGTGGTATGGCAGAGTTGCAGTGCTAGTGGCTGGCTGCGAGGGTGCCTTGCTGACCGGTGCATCTCCCCATACCTCCTCGTTGACTGACACTGTTACAGTATTTTGCATTGGAACTCCGCAAGAGTATGCAGTCATAAGGGCGTTGGGAGACATCTCCAGAAATGTCAGCTGAAGTGTCGCGCTGACTGGTGGCAGAGGTGCATCTGGCGAATTCCCCCAACTGCCTTCAATCGCGACCACCGAAACCTTGATGGGTACCGGGCGTCTTGTGGTTGAAGCCTGCGGTGAAGATGTTGCTATCGCCGCTCATGGTATGCCGGTGCTGGCGGACTGTACCACGCTGGCAGGAAGTACTGTAGCTGTAGGCAGGCAGCTCCATATTTCTTCTAACTCCTCTGCTGCTCCTTTATTGGGTATAAGGATGCTGGCCTTCGTGGGTTCAAGAGGCAGAGGTTGTGCTAGTGCAGCTTGTTGGAAAATTTTTTCAGGATAATTAGGGTGTCATCTTCCCCTCCTCGATCGCTGTTCGGTGTCTGGACGCCAAACACCGGGTGCGTGCCTGACATGTCCTGAATCACCACCAGTTGCTGGTCCTGCTGGTGCAGGTTCGTGCTTGACGTAGACCTTTCTTCTGTGGAGCCCGCTCGAACCTTGTCGGTCGTCGAGATAGTGCCCTCCACTGTCGGGATGGCAAGGTCAGGTAGTTAATTCATCTGTCGCCCTGATGTAACGATGGAGATTTATGGTGTGCTTGATGCTGATCTTGACAGTTTATGTGCTTTCCCCCAGTTTGGCAGTGATGGGTTATGGTCCACTCAACTTCGCAGCTAGGCCCACACAAAAAATTTAATGCCTATTTATTATGGGTGTTCAGGAAGATAAAAAAGTTAACCCACTTGTAGTTCTCTTCGTGGTCATTAGGTGGTAAGTAGCCAGGTGTGAATGTACCGTTGTTGTTCACGTACCTGTTGTTATATTTCCTGGTGTTTTCATTTTCAATCTAAGTTTTCTGGCTGGCTCGCCGGGAAGGCATCTCTCCAGGACGAGCTAAATTACGTTCCTGTAGTATCTCAGCTGGTGTTTTCCCAGTAGCGGTGTTCACACTATTGCGCAGGCAGAACAAGGCAGTTGGCAAGTTGTGTTGCCGGNTGGTGTTTTCCCAGTAGCGGTGTTCACACTATTGCGCAGGCAGAACAAGGCAGTTGGCAAGTTGTGTTGCCGGGTGATGTGGTCCTTCGCCATGTTCATTCAGAGCTGAGATTTTATGCCTTGGTTCCGCCGCTCACTGAGGTTGGCACATCGACGATACTGGAGTGCACTATGGTGTTCTGATTTCCAACATTCACAGAAATTTCGACACCAGTATCCTGTAAATTGTGTGCTGTTGTCGGTAAAAGTTGTTAAGAGAAACTTGCGCAATCGTTGCGTGTTTTTGGCAGTTGTTTTTGCCGTAGATGTTCTGTGCAACGGTGGATTTCTGTCTCATTTACGAGTCCCAACAAATTTAGCAGTCTTGCCAATGTGACACTTGTGGTTCGGGCAGGCGAGGCCTGCCATTGCAAAACGTTCCAATACTTATGGCAAGTGTTTAAAATGCCCCTCCCAGTTGTCTGATCAAACAACTACATAATCTAGACAGGCGGTTACGAACTTACCAATATAGCCGTCTAGGACATGTACCAATCTCCACGTTCCATTTTTCCTCGGCACTATGGTTATGGCTGAGTTGTAGTTGCTCTCAGGGGGCTCAATAACAATATCACTTAACGTTTCACTCACTTGGGTGTCGATGATGTTGCGGTAGTTGGCAGTATGTACAGTGGTTCCTCGTGACTCGTAGGTATTGGGTGCTCTGCATTGCTGGTGCGATGAAGCAGATCCTGTCGCGTCTTGCCGAATAGAATGCGGTCATGGGATAACTCAATAACAGCTTGTTGGTCAATGAGCCACAGCACTCCCAGAATGATGTCTTCTCTGAGGTCTTGCATATCTAGAATGGGAGCATGCATGATTTCGTCTCTGATGGTTATAGTTGCCGTAGTGGAACAGTAAGCATTGCTAGATGCATCGCGCATGTGCGAGCTGCATAGAATGTTCTTGACGTTCGTACTGTAACTAGCTGTACACTAATGAAATTTTGTGAGGCTGCTGTGTCAATGAGTGCTACTGTTGGATTGAGTTAATGTTAACAGGTATGCACAGTGGGCTGCAGTAATTTTGAAAATTTTGCCTGAGATATAAGTGGTCGTTTTCCAGTTGTTCTGGTTATTTTGCTGTTTCGAGGATAGGGTGTTTGATATCCTATCCCTTTTCCTAGTTTCTTAGTGCTGCGTTTTCCTTCGCTTTTCGATTTGGGCAGTCCTTTGACGGGTTGACATGGTCTCTGGAGCGGGAAGAGGAAAGGTTAGACTTACGGTAACAGACGTTGTTGAACATGTACAGATAAGAAGGGCACCAGAGAATGAAATACTCATCCAGGGATGGGCCATTCGCCAATGGGACTTTTCTTGATCTCACTCCGCAACAAAGTGACTTCGTCGATAATGTTGTAGAATCCTGCTTACGCCCACCTTCGAGGGTGTAGGACCTCCCATTCGCCTCTAATTATTACATGAAACTGTTAAACGGACGTCTCACATGCCAAAAACACAACAAATCCATCATCGGTAGTTATGATGCACCAATGGGTAGAAGACACAAAGATAGGTTAGGCGACAGTGATGAGGCTGATAGTGAAATAAAACAATTAATCACTTGCGTTGATTTTACTCACACTATAATCTTCCTGAGAGGCACTTACACATGTCTAGCAGTTAGGTATGATAGCAGTCGACACAGACAACAGGCACGTGGCCAATGAAAATAATTACTGTAAATTATATCTCCTGTTTCGAGATGGCGGGAATGAGAGTGGCTCAGCCCCGTGGCTATGCAAACAAATCAATTTAATTAAGTTCCAGAATCAAATATGTTACTAGTGATATGCTAATGCTCGGTGCTAGATGTATAAGTGCCCAGGGGCGTGTGGCATGCATCCACTCCCTCAGCATGTGCAGAACCAACTAAATAAAAATGTCATAGCCCGCTAGGGACCCCTGCTTGAAGCATCGTCTAAGGCAGGCATCATGATGCAGGTTGTCACGGTGCTGGGCTTCGAGACACAATGTGTCACTAGTGGTACTTGAGGTGTCGTGTCAATAGCAGGGACACTTAGGGGGTCCATTAATTTATCTGCTGTGTGCGGGCCCCAGAAGCATCGGGAGGTCGGGCATCACAGGCTGAGGCAGGTTACGCAGGCTGCCGGTTGTCGCGGACTCAGGCGTCGCGGCAACTGAGTCGCTTGCAGGTGGTGAGGTAACTGGCGGATCTGTTCTGGGCGATGCTGCTGGGGCGCCTGTAGTGGTAGTGCAGATGTGGGTATCGGCATGACCTATGTAATCCCTGTGGACTGGTACACAGTGCCATCTCCCCACATGCCCCTTGGCGACTAAGGATAACATGCGGCCTTCTCCACTTAGGTGCGAGGCCCACCCAGAAGTTCTTAGCCGCTGCAGATAGATGAGAGCGCACATAAACCGGCTGTCTGGCTGTAGTGTGGCAGATGGGCGCGTGCGATCTTAGGTGCTGCACGTGCGTAGTATCGCGGGGAAATTTCATACTTTGTTCCGAACACTTAACTGCAATAGGTTAACATAATATACTGGAATTTTTATTTAGTTTACCAACAGTCTTCCCCGCGTTTGCAGCACCCCTCCGTCAGCTGAATTTACCGACCCCTGAGGTTTAATTACTATTGTAAGTTTTCGCACCATTCTTGGCCTTTTTGTACAGTAACAGCCCCTGGTATATCTCGTGATAAGGTCCGCTTTACTTTGCATGGTATACATGTAACTGTGTACACTATTCAGCAATACAATTTACTTGAGTTAACTAAAACTTGTGAGTTCTCATTTAGTGTTGTATTTCGGGGCTTGGCCCTATCCAGGAAGTCATCGACGCCTCATGGAGGCATCCTTCAGTTATAAGGTAAAAAGGTAATATTCAGGAGAGCTGGGGAGCCTGAATACCCCGGCTATATATTACGTTTTCCTTTAAATTTGTACAGTGTGTGTCAGGGGATACAGCCACGTGGTCGTTCAGCCCACGATCCTGAGAACTGTGACTTTGTGCTCACCCAGTGAGATGGCGCCCATTCTATTCAAAATAAGAATATTGTGTAATATTTTAATTTTTCTTAACATGGTCGCCAGACGACGTCCGCATTACTATCCCCGACCGCTCAGGTAACGTTAGCACCCAAGAGGACAGTTAGTATATTTTCGTTCCACACTCTTGTCAGCATGTCCAGTGTTACGGTTTGGATGGCGTCCATAATTTTCGTTTTTAGGTCGTCAATGTTAGCCGGCAATGGTGGACGAAACACTTGATCCTTTATGTACCCCCATAGTGACGAAGAACCTGGTCACCAGCTGCTCCTCGACCAATCCAGCGTTGCGGCAACTTCTTGTTCAGGTATCCACGTACAGCTAGGTGCCAATTGGGTGACACCATAAAGGAAGCATCAGACCGTCCCCTTCACATTGACGAGTCGAATGCGAGCTCGCTACCCCCTTACCACTTCGAACCAAGAGTTACGAATACCATCCATACCGTAATACCGGATATGCTGACAAGAGCGTGGAATGAGTTTGATTATCGCGTAGATGTCGTTCGGGCCGCTCATGGTGGTCACATTGAACATTTATGAATGTATGGTAAACCAACTTCACGGTTTCACGGTTCATTTGATTGGTCAATCAAGGTTGTATGTTGTTTGGTTTTGATATTATAAACCTTCAAAGTTGGGGTTTTCTTTTATACTCAACCTGTATTATATGATGTCAGTTATTCTTTGAGTTGAATCCTATGTATAAAATGTTTAATCACATTTAATCATTGGGTTCATTGCAAACTTCATATGCTATTTTGTGTGCAACTTACTTGCCAGTTCCATGACATTACAGTATCCTAAAACGTCTTTCAGTTTGGAATAATGGTGTATATTGTTCTTTAATGTACATTTATTGTGTAGTTATATGTTCACATTGAGTGGAAGACTTAAACTTAAAAAAAATAACAGCATTCTGAAATGTGGCCTCACAAATTTTTATGTGTGTGCTAAACATGACTATAAATGTATTCACGGTAACTTCAAGATTTTCTGAAGCCCTGCTAAAGATCTACTTTCAGGGACCCGATTATGTATCATTCCGCAGTATGTAAACAAAACATTGCCATGTGACACCTGTCAAGCGTTTTATAAACAGTGCCATGTGGGAAAACTATAATATTTTGTAAACAAACAGTGTCATGTGGGAACTGTCAAATATTTTGTTAACAGTGTCCATGTGGGAACTACCAAAATTTATTTTTGAAGAGAAACAATGCCATGTAATCTTAACTGTCATATACTTTAATAAAATTCTCCAAATGTCTAAAAAAAAAAATGCTAATCAATTTAGCAATATATTGTAATACATAAAAAAAGGCAGATTGAAGTATATATCGGAACTGTTAATTATATAATTTAATTAAAGTTTACTTATTGTATTAAGATTTATTTATATATTTGCTGTAAGGAAAAAGTTAAATTTTACATAATAAACTTTTGGAAGTAGCACTCATGTTAAAGATTTCACTGTAATAAATGGTACCGTATTTTATCACATATAAGTCGCACATTTGATTTTAAAAATTTTATTGAAAACTCGGGGTGCGACTTATAAGTGAGAAAAATTCCTCCAGCCCCGCACTAACGTTTCATTTACTACGAATTCACGGCCCGCGGCTCGATTTCCAAATTCTTCAGCGAACAAAATAACTTTCATTTTGAAACCTGCGTTGTAGGTACATCGCTTTTCAATCAAGAAACTGTCGCACTTATTCACTGCAACATCAAAATAACACTATGTGCGGTGGAAAGACGATATAAGAGAAATACGTGTAAGTCACGGCTAANGCAACATCAAAATAACACTATGTGCGGTGGAAAGACGATATAAGAGAAATACGTGTAAGTCACGGCTAACATTTAGAACTGAAGAACCAACGCTAATGTGCTGCTATCTCTTAGGCTCCACAAAAAGCTTTCGAAAATAATCGATTGTTGACNTGAAGAACCAACGCTAATGTGCTGCTATCTCTTAGGCTCCACAAAAAGCTTTCGAAAATAATCGATTGTTGACAAAGAATCGATTCCTTTACATTCTTTAAAAATATATTTTTCTGTTAAGGATTGCGAAGGGAATTACGTAACGCTTTATAAGTTTACGGAAAGATATAAAACGACGTTTATTTACAACTTACATAAATAAACTGCGGAAATAACAACGTTAATACTAAAATTACGTCTTAACCTAGAATTATCTTATAAGTAGAAAGATGTGTTACGTTAGTTTTATAACCACAATTCAGC
>NQII01001481.1:375872-389520 GCA_002778355.1 Clitarchus hookeri | reverse complement strand
TTACACAAATACATAATAAAAATGATAATACTTATTCTAAAACGTTTTCATTGCACCAGCCACAGCATTGCCAAATGTAGAATGTCACATGTCTCTGGCTGTGGCTGGGCAAATTGTCTCCGATGACAAAACAAATTATTAATTAATTACACACTGACACTATTTACAAATACACTGACGAAATAACTGAATAAATAATAAACACTAATGCACTCGTGCCCACAAGCCTGTCGGTGTGGTGCGTCTGGTATGGTTATACTGCGGCAGTCAGTGGGCAAAAGGACTCGTGAACATGTGGTTCACGTCAAGCATTCAAACATATATATATGTTCTGAATAAATTATTTAAGTTTAACTTTTCCACCCAGTCTTTGTAGGAAACAGATAAGTATGGAAGTATACGTTGTTATCACGGACGGAGTTATGAATGAGCAGGGCGCTGCGCCGAGCCACTTTTGATGTCAGCTGCAA
This sequence comes from Clitarchus hookeri, assembly GCA_002778355.1. Taxonomy (NCBI): domain Eukaryota; kingdom Metazoa; phylum Arthropoda; class Insecta; order Phasmatodea; family Phasmatidae; genus Clitarchus; species Clitarchus hookeri. Next base: position 389,050 of record NQII01001481.1, on the reverse strand, counting down.
CTCTGTATACTGCGAGTTACTGTATCTTCTGAACCAATTATTGGAAAGAGTTGGCATCTTCATTGCTTGCCTTCTCGCATTATTTGACAACTTCTTGGCCACTTAAGAAAGGATATATTTTCCATGCATGTCAAATGTCACAGCAAAGAACTTAATGGCCGACATGAGTGATGTTAGCAACAAGTTAGGTGATGCCAATAATTGTTTTGAGTAAAAACTTTTCTCCATTTTATTATATTCTAACACACTGCTTGTTACTGACTGACCTGGTTACCTGATGATTCATAAATACCTACGTGAAGTACTTCTGCGAAAATAAGATTTATTTCAATTTTTTAAAACATAAATTAAAGGGCCATTTTTTTTGGGGTGTAAGAAATTCTTTTTTTTTTTTTGCTTGTGTAGTAATGCTCTGTATTTTTTTCTAGTGACATAAGTCAGTCAGATATATTTAATCCAGCAGATATTTTTGTATACAAGGATGATGAAAAAATTGGTGATACATTGAGACTCATACTTGATGTGCCCATCACTGCATTAGCCATAATGTTAATGTTACACTGGTGAGGTGGCACAAAGAGAGTCGAACAGATATGTTAATGTGATGTACGCTGTAAATGCATTTTACTAGGTCTGAGAATACTCGAAAAATTCAGCTTGAGCCTAATACCTGCTTATAGCTCGAGCTCGGCTCAAAATACTTTTCAGGATCGAAAAATTTGAGCTTCTATATCAAAGTTAGGTCATCGAGTCGACAGCAGATAAAACTGTGTTATTCTGTTTACGAAGAAAAAAAACACATTCTTTGTTAGTGAAATGTACATATTTAAATGTTATGCATGTTCCCATAAAGGAATCCTCGGAAATGTAGATATGTAGACGGTAGTGATGCAACGAATATTCGCATTCGCATTCGCGAATATTCGCATGTTTTTGAACATTCGCATTCGCAAAAATGATGCCAATATTTTGCAAATGTATTTGGCAATGAAAATTGAAAATTTTTATTAAATAATAATGCAACTGCTATGATTAAGACATTTTTATTTATTAATACATTTTTTATGTATAAGAGTGTATTTTAATGATATTTGGGAAACACTAGATTACATAACAGAAACAAACTCTTGATATTATTTTATTCTTATTTACTTAAGCAAAATCAAATTAAGGCTGGTAATTTCTTAAAACTTATAAACTATATTATAACACAACTGTATGATTAAATACCATTGAACTGCTCTAACACAAAACAATGGAATAAGATATAACCCAACCTTTTTAATTATACAAATCAACTTTAAATGTGATCTTTTGTAAAAACACTTAACAATATGCATTTATGCAACCTAAAGGGTATCTTATTCAAATATGTGAGATCTTTTAATGAACTAGTAATCATGTTTAATTGTAAATCAAATCGACTTCTTATGAATAAAGTTAAAAATATATTGTGAAGAAAAACAAACAATATAATAATCTTCTTTTCAATTAAAACAAATATGTTCTTAACATTTTGTTAATTTTAACTTTGGTACTAATACTAACTCACTAATTATGTAATTTTTAAGATATCCATTAAACATTACTTCTTGAAATCGAAAAATAAAACTATGAAAAATTGTTTATATCTAAGCACAATTAAGTGAAACACTTAGTAATTAAATAAGAGTAGAGGAATATTAAACTTCAGAAATAGAAGTTTTGATGCCTTTTCTCCTTGCAGCCTATTTCGGTGGGGTGTGTAAAGAAGACCAGCCCCACTAAAGACCCTTTCGCTAGGCACACTAGTGGGTGGTGTTACTAAATATTGCCTGGCTATGGGAGGAATAATACCATACTTCTTATTATTTACCGCCCACCATGTAAGTGGATCTACATCATTTTCCACACGTTTATCTAATAAATATTCATTGATGGTTTTTTTTATCAAAACTTCTATAGGGTTCGTACATTAATTTTTCTTCTTCTTCACTTTTGCTGGAATCCATCAAAAATTTCATGGTGTCTCTTAAAGATATATATATTTCTCTGTCGGACTGGCACTGGAACCAGATGTTTCGATCTGATGAGTAGTCATTCTGGCACACTTAGGATTTNATATTTCTCTGTCGGACTGGCACTGGAACCAGATGTTTCGATCTGATGAGTAGTCATTCTGGCACACTTAGGATTTAAACAAGACGATAGGCTTGATTCATCGTTTCCAATTGACTCTAAAATATTTTTCACAACTTGATCTCTGGTTGAAGAATTTTTGAAAAATTTTAATTTGTATCTCGGGTCAATAAAAGTTGCCGTAGCAAACAATACGTCATTTTCCAAATGGGAAAATCTGCGACATAGTTCTCGTTTAAGAACTAAAATCGTATTCCCAACGCATTCGTCGGTCACATCAAATTCACCAATAATTTTTTCCAAAGTGGACAATAATGGAATTACTGAGGATACAGAAATATTGGCTGCACTTAGTTCTTTTGTAATTTCTTCAAAAGGTCTGAGTAAAGTTATTATTTTTTCCACAATAATCCACTCTTCGGAAGTTAGTTGTGAAATCTTGTTATTCTGGGAAGCATAAAGACATAACGAATCTTTGTTTTTCAAAATACGCTCTAACATATACAAGCTGCTATTCCATCTTGTAGCACACTCTTGTATGATTTTCAGCTTTGGCTGATCGAGTCTTTCTTGTAGAGCAGCCAGTTCATCTTGAGCTACATTTGAGTGATGAAAATGTGTTGCCATCTTTTTACATTTTGCAATCACTGTTATAACGGAATCTTGTGCCTTAAGCCCCTCCTTGACAACCAGCTGAATTTGGTGTGACGAACAATCAATGTCTCTAATTAATAACAAGGAAATACCTTTTTTCATGTTTGTGCCACCATCTCTAACAATGCATTGCACTTTTTCTTTAGGTATTTCCCAATGCGACAACATGGTTTCAAGTTTTATAGCTATATTTTCACCAGTATGTCGGCCATCGTTAAATACCTCTGCGTTTAACACAATCATTTTTCTCTCAAAGTTTTTTGTTATACCATGACATGTAAGACTCAGCAAAGATATTCCTGAACAAGAATCAGACCAAATATCAGTTGTAAACGCCAATTTTTCAAATGACTTAATTAATCCCAAAATTTTATCTTTGACTTTGCCGTAGAAATTCTCACATATAAACGAAGAAAAATGTTGTCGGCTTTTTATATTATACGACGGACAAAGATGGTTCAATAGTCTGACAAATCCAACGCTTTCGACAAAACTAAAGGGTAAGTCCTCTAAAGCAATCATTTCGCTTATTAAATTATCAATTTCCAAAGACTTGGCATTGTTGTTATCCCACTTTTTTGTTTTTTCGACGCAATCAGTCAAAGACATTTGTTTCAGGTCGGTTTTCGTACATTGTCGCGAAGTGGAGGCCACAACACTTGTTGTAGAAGCATTTCGCTTTTCATTTTCCCTATTCTTTAAAGCATTATACTCGTTTTTATGCAAAGCTTCCAGGTGATTTCTCATAGCACTTGTTGTTCTTCCTTTGCGCGAGTATTGTTTATTACATATTTTGCATTTCACATTTTCAGCATCACATATTGTAAAATAAGTCCAAACTTCGCTAACACACGACCGCTTCATTTTGAAATATCACTTATCACTGTACAATTACAACAATAGAGTCTTTACAAGTTAAAAACAAAACTTAAGTATGTTGACTCGACGCTGCTCCCACCTGTACTATACAGGATGGTGGATAGCAGGGTACGTAGTAATTTGTTACGGTGTTGGCTAACGGCACCTTGGGCTGCTGTAAGAGGGGTGGCACAAAGACGTAACTGGGTTCGGTTTATTCACGCTTAACTTTTATTGTCCAAAGTTACAGTGACCTGTACATCTATGAGACCTAGCCCCTTTTATATCTCCTCGGACGGTGGAATCTAGCTATCCCGCGCCCTACACACGTCTCGGCGAATGTTTGCGTCGGGGGGAGGTTTCGGCGGGTTGCTGAAATTACCTCGATGCTGGTGGCTGGTGTTGTCGTGCTGTCTCGGTGTCTCTCCCGCGAAGTCCTGGGCTCGATCCCTGGACGTGCAGTTCTCTCCTCGTCGCTCGTCGTTCCTCGTATCTGACTCTCTCGTGACTCCGGCGTAACTCCGTCGTAACTCTGTCGTAACTGTCTTGTCGCTGCTGCTCCGTCGTAAACGTCTCGTAACTCTCGTGTAACTGACCTCAACTGTCCTTCACTCTCGCCTAACTCTCTTAACTGTCGCGTAACTGACTTAACTGTCCTCCATGGCTCCTGTATATATACGTTTCTGTTCTATTTTCCATAGAACTCGGGACTTACCCTCTAGTGTTTGCGGTGGAATAGGGGAAGGCGGGGCGCACTGTTTTTCCCCGATTTGTAATTTCTTGTGGCGAGGGGCGATAATATGCCCGGGACTCCCCGTGTTCGCAGCGTCACGTCGTGACTCAGGCAACATGACAGGTGCAGTTGGTTCGAGCTCGGGAATTCCTCTGGTCGTTAGGCCATCGGTTTACAGCGTGGGTAAGAATAGCATCGCCACTACTGGTAGGTATGAGCGGTACGCGTCAAGGTTACCTCAAACTAAATCTTTACGAAAACATTATTAGCAGCTAACTTCATTCAGTAAGCCAGCAATCACGATTTGTTTACTTCGTTCAGAGTCGGGGCATATGGGCTACTCTCGGTTTTAACATGGCCGCCCGGCCGGCCAGTTCTAAACGCACGGTAAAATTCGAGTTCGTAGGCGCACGCTTTTGGCGCCATATTTGAAAAACCAACATTCGTATTCGCATTCGCGAATGTCGGAGGTGAATATTCGCATTCGCATTCGCGAATGTGGAAAAATCGACATTCGTTGCATCACTAGTAGACGGTTATAGTTGCCTTGGGTGTGGTATGTACGGCCACTATAACTGTGCAACAGAAAAACTGGTTTATCAGCTACAGTGCCAACACTGTAATGCAGAATACATCAGCCTCACTACCAACACACTCAGAGAGGATGAATGGCCACAAGCCATAGCTGGTCACATCCACAACCTACAGGACGAACCAGTTGCAGCACATGCAGCATCACACAACAAGGATTTTGATTGCTGCTACAGCACCAGAGTCNCAAGGATTTTGATTCCTGCTACAGCACCAGAGTTGTGAGAGCCCTACCACCTTCAAGCAATAGCTCAGAGCTCAGACGCTGGGAATTAGCTCACCAATTTATAACAAAATTCAAGCAGCCCTTGGGCCTCAGTGTAAGACAATCACAGCTCCAAACCACACTCGTCAGCTATGCCGGCAAATTTTCAATTTTCCCGCCACGTCGTAGTTTGCCACCTGGCCGCTAAGTTTACTACCAACAGCTCCCTTCCACCATATTGCAGTGTCCTACAACTCGCCGCCTGATGAAGCTGGCCTAGCCAGCAAAACATCGCGATCGCGCAACCGCGTGAAAAAATGTGTCGTCCTTTGTGTGTCTGCCTTTTGACCAGTACTACACTGCGAGTACTTGAATTACTGCCCTTTTATATATTTTTGGTAGCCTAGCAGACTACTTGTGACTTCAGCATAAATATGCATGGATATGGTTCATTTGCCATTGTTTTTCTCATATATTTACAGTTTTAAAAACCTGTGTATTAAAAGAAAAAAACTATTAAGAGAGAGTGTGAGAGAGAGCGCACACTCTCTCTCTCTCTCTGTATGTGTGTGTGTGTGTGCGTGTGTGTGTCAGAGAGAGAGAATCAGTTAACTAGGCAAAGGATTATTCTTGTTTGTAGAATATAGTCAAACCTTTTTTTCTTGGTACACCATGATTATAATNCTTAACTAGGCAAAGGATTATTCTTGTTTGTAGAATATAGTCAAACCTTTTTTTCTTGGTACACCATGATTATAATAGGGGGAGGAAGTTATAAGTGGCGGGTGTTATATGTATCTGTGTACATAGGTACACATCTATATTTATGGTGCAAACTTGAAGAATTTAACTAAAATTTTATACTGAGCTGAACTTGACTCAAGTTTCATACAACTTGACTCTACTAAACTCAAAGCTGTAGAAATCAAACATGGCCCTCACTAGTTGTTAGTTGTCTTTGTGTCATGTTATCAAACACTGGCTTTAAAAATATTGCCTTCATAAACAAAACTGACTACACTTAGGTCAATATTGTTCTCTGGTGAAACAAAAAAAAATGTCTTGCATGGGAAATTTACACCACAATACTACCGTGAACAATGCAAACATTTAAACAAAACTCGGAAGAAAAAACAAAAATAATTTTCTAAACTTTTATTACAAATTTTTTCACACCTTCTTTCTTTTGCTCACCTAAAAACTTTGGAAACAATTATCCATGTATTTTGATACAACACATTTTTTCTTTAGCTCCATTTAGACATCACATGAATCACATTATATATCCAGAATGCCTTGTCCCTCAGGAGCTCGCGCACACCTGCGACGCGACGACGATGGCAGAGCGTGGTTCACTCGTCCTGCACGAGCTCTCCGTAGTAGGCGGTGATGGCGACCAACTTGCGGCCCAGGAAGTTCTGCTCTACCTCCACTTGGCCGCCTGGACCCGCCAACATCACCAGCTACAAGTCACAAGCACGCATTACGCTAGAGCAGGGTTATTCAATTAGCAGTCCGCGGGCGACATACCGCCTACCACACTCGTCAGACTGGCCTGCAGACAAAATATTTGATCAGCTGCACTTTCTTTAAACATATACTTTGAGTACAAATACAGTGAAATCTCGTTGTTGAGTTCCCGTATCAGGCGATTTTTTTGGATGGTCCCAACAAATATTCTATACAAACAATGTTAAAAAAAACCTGCATGCTACGACACTTAAATCATTAATTTACCTGCATCTATCGATCAGATATTCTGTCCGAAAACCAAAATATATTCGGAACAATTGTTTATCTGTGAAATAACTATCCTAAAACTGGTACTACCAAAATTCAGTAGCATCAAGAGCAGGTAAAAAAAACACATCCTAACCTCAAATACAAGTGTACACAATTAGTTGTCGTGAATGTTGCAATTGTTAACAAACTTCGTAATTTATTTTTGATAATTCAATCACTATTTGTTTTAAATTNTTTTGATAATTCAATCACTATTTGTTTTAAATTACTCACGTCAAAAAACAGGTAAAACATATTAATTGCAGGCACTTCTTTGTTTCAAGTCAGCACACAAAAATTCGCTCAAATAAAACTCTTATGTATAATGGATGTGGTCCTGACCAGAACCAAACATTAATAATGGACGGAACGGATTTAAACTCTCTGGTCCCACAAAGGAAACGTAATAATTTTTAGGTCAGTACGGTAAATAACCATGTAAATTACAAGCATTAAAGGGGCACAGTATGTTTTCACGGACTAATTCTGTTAAGATAAAATTACGCTGGTAACTGTATTTAAGAGTAATGCAGTGATATCAACTGTCGCACAAGATGGCGAGTGTTGTCAACTTAGCAGACTTTCCGTTTAGTTTGGCGAAATTCAAAAACATTTAGCGGACAAATATACACTTTAGCGGGCAACAGAATTTTTAGCAGAGTAAAATATAATTTCAAAAAATCAGATTTTTACATGTCAAACTCAAAAAACTGCGTTAAATATGAGAGTAAAAAATATAAAATGCAGCATTATTTTGAGGAATATTTTATAATACAATACATACTTGTATTGAATGATTGAGATATGTTTTTTCATCCAGTATTTAAGATCTGCCCACTGTTCATCACAGGCAATCAACTCACTATACCTAAGGATGAAAATAAAGTTTTTCTTTGAGGTTAGGTTTTACTTTTTGAGGAGGAGAGTTGTCCACATGTTGAGTTTTCCCGCATGCTGAGTTTCTTTTAGTAGGTCCCATGAAAAACNCTGAGTTTCTTTTAGTAGGTCCCATGAAAAACGAATAATAGAGGTTTCACTGTAGATCAACTGTGAGTACCACTAGCGCATAACTTGTACTAACATTATATAGCGAAACTGCGCCATAACGAGTATAATATTGATACAGTATATAACAGTATTGAAAGGGTGTTTTTTTTTTTTTTGCCACACATATTAAGAGTGTTTTGTTTTGCCACACGTATTTTAAACATTCTAAACCCATAACTTTTTCGGAAACATTATTTATAAAACAAANTGTGTTTTGTTTTGCCACACGTATTTTAAACATTCTAAACCCATAACTTTTTCGGAAACATTATTTATAAAACAAATTACTGTAAAACCAGTGGACGATTACTTCTCTAAAATCACGTTTGTCTGCCACTGATAAGAAATAATTTATTTGCAGAATCATTCATGTTTCCCAAAACAAACCAACTTAAACTAGGGAACGTAAATTTTTGCCGTGCTTCCATGGTGGATCAGGCTATTTTAAGAAGTAGTGTGCCGATGTTACACTTCACTGAAGACGTACTGAAAAGACACCTACAATCAACTTCAGTACGTATTTACCGCATTGTAAGNTTTCCGTTTAGTTTGGCGAAATTCAAAAACATTTAGCGGACAAATATACACTTTAGCGGGCAACAGAATTTTTAGCGGAGTAAAATATAATTTCAAAAAATCAGATTTTTACATGTCAAACTCAAAAAACTGCGTTAAATTTGAGAGTAAAAAATATAAAATGCAGCATTATTTTGAGGAATATTTTATAATACAATACATACTTGTATTGAATGATTGAGATATGTTTTTTCATCCAGTATTTAAGATCTGCCCACTGTTCATCACAGGCAATCAACTCACTATACCTAAGGATGAAAATAAAGTTTTTCTTTGAGGTTAGGTTTTACTTTTTGAGGAGGAGAGTTGTCCACATGTTGAGTTTTCCCGCATGCTGAGTTTCTTTTAGTAGGTCCCATGAAAAACGAATAATAGAGGTTTCACTGTAGATCAACTGTGAGTACCACTAGCGCATAACTTGTACTAACATTATATAGCGAAACTGCGCCATAACGAGTATAATATTGATCCAGTATATAACAGTATTGAAAGGGTGTTTTTTTTTTGCCACACATATTAAGTGTGTTTTGTTTTGCCACACGTATTTTAAACATTCTAAACCCATAACTTTTTCGGAAACATTATTTATAAAACAAATTACTGTAAAACCAGTGGACGATTACTTCTCTAAAATCACGTTTGTCTGCCACTGATAAGAAATAATTTATTTGCAGAATCATTCATGTTTCCCAAAACAAACCAACTTAAACTAGGGAACGTAAATTTTTGCCGTGCTTCCATGGTGGATCAGGCTATTTTAAGAAGTAGTGTGCCGATGTTACACTTCACTGAAGACGTACTGAAAAGACACCTACAATCAACTTCAGTACGTATTTACCGCATTGTAAGTAAAACTTTTTTTTATTAATTTGAATCTTCCAAAATCACGCCTCGCGTTAGAATTGGGACAGGCAACATTACATACAGTTCCGACCACGTACACTGAAACCTCTATGTATTGAATCCAGGCGGATTGAAAGTTGGCATCCATGGAACATATTCTGTGGTCCCATTTTTTATTAAATCTGCATTTCAAGACCACATGCATTGAAAGTCCACATGCATTGAAAGTCCACATGTATTGAAATTTTTGGTCAGTCCCCTGAGAAACGATGGATAGAGACTCCACTGTATACATAAATCAAGCTGATAAAGTGACAGCGCATATTTACCAGTAACATTGCAGCCCTACTGCTAATATAATAAGGTGGTCCCAGTTCATAAAACGGTGTGGTGGTTGTAACAAATATGGGGTTTGTCTTATAGTATCCAGGTAAGTATGGTACATTCAGTTGTACACGGTGTGTGTGTACAAGAGTTACGGTACCTGGTCCACATTCACGTTCCTGGGTAAGAAGAAAGCCACGTTTTCCGAGATGCCGCGGGCTAGGGAGAAAAGCCGCGACCCGCCCACCGGCAGCATGATGTCCTCGATGTCGAACTGGTCGAGGGTGTTGTAGCTGGGCCCGCCCCACGGTGGACTCATGAACACCACGTCTGCTCGCAGCTGCGGAGCCAACTGCATAAAGTCCCCCACCACAAACTCCACGCGGTCTGCCACGCCGTACACCTCCGTGTTGTGCCGTGCCAAGGCTATCTTGGCCGGGTCTATGTCCACTGCTATCACTATAACACACGCGTGTAACAAGCATTAGCAAGGTAAACTTGACAGACAGCTAAAGTCATCAAATTACATTCCAGTTGTTTCTCTCACTGCATTGCTGATTATAAAATGAATACTTTAAATGGAAGATATACATTTATAACAGGCTTTAGTGGGTACAAATACTTATGTCTAGGGATGGGTCGATTTGATTCTTTGATTCCTCTATACTACAGATTTTTCCATTAAAATGAGTACTGAGTACCAAGTACCAATAAAGATGATTCTGTGAGCACATGGCTTGGCATAAAACAATGCAATATACGTTAAACTATACCGCAAAGTCTTCCTTGAATATTTCGTATAGAGAAATACTCTAAACAACAAAATATAAATAAACTTGGTCTCGGCCAAATGCATAATAAAGTATTTTTTTACCACCATTTTTGAATTACATTGGTAACTGTGAAATTCTCATTATAACAAATGACAATGCGGGTTAATATATAAATTACGCACGCTTGTAGCCGACACATTGCATTTAATTGTATTTATTTCACATTGGAATTGCGGTGTTTCTATGTAAAATGGAAACAAACATTTTTTTTATGTGTATCAAAGATGTGTGGGCATGCAGCACTTTAAACAAAATGGCTGGCCATTTCTCCACAACACTAGCGTCGGCAGACACGTTTCGGTGCCACAACAGTGCCGGCCACATCATTGGCATGCGTATGCAGTCGTCCACATCTATGACCTGTTTACCTCACCCCCCTTCCCACACTCTCCTGTTATCGGTGGCTATTTTTTTATGTGTTTCATTGATGTATTTTACATAGTTTTAGGGTTTCTTTACATAGTTGGCTTTCTACATGCATGTAAAATAAGCATCTATGTGAAAAAGGTATGGCAAATGAAAAATAAATAAAATTTTAGTAATTTTACAAATAAAACTGCAACCTTTCAACAAGTCCCAATCAAGGTAATAAGCATTTGTTCGATATCTGGTGTGGTTTAGAAATGTACGTGCTTTAAATAAAATAAAAAATAGCTGAGAGCTGGCAAGAAGGGAAGAAAGTTGAAGAAAACTTGAAAATGTTCAACTATCGAAGATACACGCTTCAAACCTAGAAGCCAGGGAAAACAACCAAGCAACATTTTTATTTCAGAGGTAAATGTGATATAAGTGTACTTAAATTTTAAAANTCGAAGAAAACTTGAAAATGTTCAACTATCGAAGATACACGCTTCAAACCTAGAAGCCAGGGAAAACAACCGAGCAACATTTTTATTTCAGAGGTAAATGTAATATAAGTGTACTTAAATTTTAAAAAATGAACCAATCAATACATTTTGTGCTAATGCAGCAATATATTACAATATNAATATAAGTGTACTTAAATTTTAAAAAATGAACCAATCAATACATTTTGTGCTAATGCAGCAATATATTACAATATTTTTTATTCAAATTTGACTGTAGCATAAACACATTATAAAATAAGTTGCTTCAGTCTCACCACAAATAGGTTTCCCTTTGTATTTTTATTTCCAAAACACTTAAAAAGCACAATATGTAAATTTTTTAAAAATTAACTTCATTCATGACACAAGAAGTTCTTTTAATCCAAACATTTTTCCACTGAGATCACTTCCGATAAGTTTAGACACAGAACTACTTAAGATTAAACACCAATAATATCACTATACTTTGAATTTACAAAAAATAAACATTGTGTGAAAGAATTTAGACTAAGTATTAGGATTGCAAATGCTAATTTTAATAATCAAAATACTCAGAATAGGAAATCGAGAACCAAAAATGAGGAATTGAATCTGGAATCTGGAAAAATACATACTCGACCCATCCCTACTTATGTCAAATAAATTTAATCAGTAGTTACAAAATTTAGGCTGTCAAAGTACAGTGGACTCTCGAAATACAGAAAATGCATGTACCTATAAACCAGATCAACAGCTAATTTTCAGTGGTTGCTGCAAAATTCCTAAATAAATAAATAAATAAATGATAAAACCATTTGCTTTTATCGTTTATCGGATATCATATCAATCAAAATATCTTTCGGTCCTGTCACCTAAGATTTTCTGCAAGAATTGTTGTTCAGCCTATTGTTTATGCAAATGTCTAGTAACTGGATTTGAAATATGTTATGAGCTCCGCTAGCACGAAGCAAGTCTGGCAAGCTACCTCCTCTTAAACGCCTGACGAGGGGGAAGCTGTTACCTAGCAACCAGTGTGGCGTCCATGCATCCTTTCCCCCCCTCCTTTTTCTGTCTCTCTCAGCCGTGCAACTATCTTCCTCCCCCTTCACATGCTGTTAAGAGGGGAAGCTGCTGTCTAGCAAAAAAAGTACATCCTCTCCCTAGAGCATGTGTGCTTGCTTCCATCCCTTCCTTACACACTAGTTGTGAAGGAAGTTTAGAAGGAGGGAGGGAAGGGCAGATGGAGGGAAAGGAGGAAGTAAGGGAGGAAGGACGGAAGTAAGGGAGGAAGTAAGGGAGGAAGTAAGGGAGNAAAATAAATATTACAAGTTATAGAAGATACTAAGTTAAAGTTTCATTTATTAAAGAATACAATAATTTAAAGTTAATCACAGTGCTATATATTTGTTTTTACAAGTTATTTAAAACACAGGTGACGTGTAACTCTGTAATGAAGCAATATTCTTAATTTTTTGGGACACGGATGTAAAATTCTTTCGTGTGTATTTAGCTTTGGAAAGCTTCGTAATATTTTATCACGTTTCAAGTTAAAGCCGCGGTGGTTGTTCGTTTCCCGGGATAGTTTGTTTATCGAGCAGACGTGTGCTTTTGAAGGTTAGCGGAAGGACATCTGCTGTTTACGTTGTAACAGGAGTCCGTTTACAGTCTAGTTTCGAAAGTTGTTGTTTTGGTTATGCTTCAAAAGTTGTTGTTTTGGTTATGCGTCAGCATTATACAGAAACTTTCCGGCTGTGTCGTGACGTTCGCGACGCAGTTGAGAGTACAAT
>NQII01001481.1:338386-372019 GCA_002778355.1 Clitarchus hookeri | reverse complement strand
GAACCCAATAGATAGCCCATGTCTCTGACCGCCACAGTAAAACTTTGCCCGACGTCGACGTCAAGGTTTTATAAGTACAATCAAACCCTGAAATAAGTAGTGATTTTAAGTAAAGGTTTTCAGAGACTGTCAAAAAATTTATGAAAAGAATAAAATACCCTTGCTAAAATTGAATAAATTGAAATGAAAACTTATTAAAAATACATACATTGGCCCATGGCAATAACATTGCAGGTATTTCTCAGTAAGTACTCTTAAAACCATCCGCTGAAACACACAAAAATAAAAGTGTTAAAATCCTTTATAAAAACTCTGGCTGTGCGTGTGAAAAAACACGCACATGTGCGCGCACGCACTCACGCAGATTATATAAATGCTTCCGTGCCACAACCAACCTTCTCTAAAGTAGACATGCCGTCTGCTGCCTTGTCAGCTTGTTTGTGCGGTTGTCTGTGGAAGCGCAAGTGCCTATTGTGGTACTTGATGTTCTTCATGCGGTACCACACAGATGCTTTCTTCATGTTGCTGGATGACTTGCCAGTTCCCGGTGAGAAGGCGTACCCCATCAGAGAGAACGCAGACTTGGCGTTGCTAAGGCTGGAATCACTCTCCTCCTCAGTTTCATGACTGGGAGGGAAAAAAAAAAACTGAATCATCACACGATCAGACTGATTTGGAATGACAATATAAAGACGAATTGTTTATCATAATTTTACTATACTGATGATGCCTAGAACAAAAAATTGTTACATTTCAATGGCACTATAAAACTATAACAAATTTTATACTTAAATAAAAAAAAAAATTTATCTCAAAGAATAAGCTTAAAACAAATACAATTGTCACTACATGTTCATAATAATGTTCATCCCTTGTCTAAACAATGATACTACTTTTTCTCGATTCTCAATTCTGATGTTCACACCATGCTCAATTCCAAAAATTGTGGCTCAAATCTCAATTCCAAAAAACGTGATTTATTTTCTAGTTTTCAATTTAAAAAAAAACACAATTTAGTCACATTATTTTTACGTAAATAATTATTATATTTTAATAATGTAAAGTTTTCTTCAAAGACCGTAGTTAACAGGAATTGATTGTGCACCCATTATCGATAGCAAACGAGAGAGATCGCTCCAGAGTAACTACACAATATTGGAGTTAGAGATAACTTTAAAAAATAGATAACATTTTGGTTAGGTGAGAAACAATTTTGAAATTTTCAAGTGAAATGAATGATTATTATGTACTGTAAATACTCATATATTAATGCCAGCATTGGAAAATCACGAGGTTACAGCAATAAGAATGCTAGTCGGCTTGCTGTATGCACTGTTTCTGTTATATCGGCCAAATTCAACACATCCAAAGTGACAATAAAAAATTGTGGAAATTAAATAAATTCAAATTATGATATATTTTATGCTTCAAAGTAATTTTCTTTCTCCAGTACACTCATAACCTCAGTTGTTGCTGGACTGCATTGGAGATAACCTCAAAGTAGAGATGAGTCGAACGTTCAAATTTCAGACCGAACCCAAACTTTAAGGTTATGTTCTGTTTGGTTCGAAATTGATTGTCATGTAAAAGATCAGTTCTAGTTTGGTTTGAAAAATTTACAAGAGTTCGTATTCGGTTTGAAAATTTGCCAGAAACTAACATTATTAACGAACTTTGAAACGATCTTACTTCACTTTTTTTTATTTAAAAAAAATAAATACTGAACAAGCTATATTTGTATTTTTTTGTAGCAGTGATGACAACATTATATCTTGAACTACTTAGTGTGTAACACCGGGTGCTTTCTTTTATTAGCTTATGGCATTTTAAATTTATAAATGATTGTACACAAAATATAAGTGATTTATTTGACGATTTGTTTCAGTTTTTGAAACATAATATTTCCAATTAATATATTTTTTGTGTTACTAATTTGTGGTTTAAAAAACGGCTAGAAAAATCCATTTCTCAGTGTTTTCATGAATTATAATATCATTCAAATATATAAAAGCAAAAAGTTATTAGTAAGTTAATTTTGTACCTTTTTCAAATGAGAAAAAATTTGGCCATTACACTTTGAAAGTATTAGTGGTGGGACTGTGCAGGTTGTATATGTGTGTGTTTATTATTTATGTTACATGTTTAAACAATTACGTAGACATAAAATTGTGAATGTGGTTATATGTTTGTGTTATATGTGGATAAGGTATTTTTTAAAGTTCGGTTCGAGTTCGATGAATTATAGCATGGTTCAGTTTGAGTTAGGTTCGTGGACAGTTTTAAAGGTTCAGTTCAAGTTTGGCTCCAAAAAATTTTTCTAGTCAAGTTATAGTTCAGTTCGGTGCCAAAATCGGGGTTATTCTCACTTCTAACTCAAAGTAATTGAATATTTGTTTAGCAAATTTCTTACTGAAACTGATAATGAAAGGTAGTTACTATAATTTTTAGAAAGACTGTCACTTTCAATGGGGTTAATATTAAACAAGTGCATGCCAGAAACATAACCAAAGACATAAAAAATTTATATAAATTACTAACTACAAAACAATAGCAACAATAAGTTAAAAAAAAATTATTTAGTAACTTTTTAATAGTTTGAATTGAAAATAATTTTATTTTCTGGGGTACTGATGCAGTTCTTGAAACTGGCATCGAAAATACTGCCTAATTTTTTTTAGTAATATGTATTGCCATCTTCCTTACAATCCTTAATTAATGAAGGTAAAAAAAAAAATTATTAAATTATATGGTTTTGCATTATTTAACTTCATTAACTTCATACAAAAAGGTTAAAAAATGTCAGACTTCTCTAAATTATATGAAATTCCATGATTTTCCCCCAATTTTTATTTGACCAATAGAATGCTTTGACTTTTCCAGGTTTTTCCTGTTTTCCAGAAGAGTGGCCACCCTGCATAAAGGAGTCTGGGTGATGAACAAGAGAGCATTGGTGTACCTTCTCTTCAGGCTGACTGGCCTCTCCTCCGGGGAATCTTCACTGGAGCCGCTGCCACTGCGAGGGCGTCCTGCCACGGGGCCGAGGCCACTCCCTGCCGCAGTCCCGGCAGGCGTCCCCTCACAGCGCAACACCTCGGGCCCACCCTCCCTCTTGTTTCCGTCATCTCCACTGCCGTCACCTTCTGCTCCGTCCTCCGGGGCATCCACGTTGGCATGTTGTAGCTTCAGCGTCTCCAGAAGGAGACCCACAGAGTCTAGCACCAACCTGTACATCACACACTCAGTCAACCACACTGAACAACTGCCGTTAAAATACCCTCAGCCCTTTCCCTTGACTCTTTCGGTCGCACGTTATCACTTCTGCTGTTCAATATGTGAGCGTATTTTCAGTCTCTATTAAGTGCATTTACCGAGGCAGAAAAAAAAATTATAAGTTGTCAGTAGTTATAGACTGATCTAATGTTAATCATCTTTATGCGAATGGTGGTCACGTGTGAAAAATTACACTGTAAGATGCGCTAGACTGTATTTCAAGGTTAACTTGTGAGTTTCCATGCATGCAACGGCATTCACAAAACACAATAGTGCCTAGAAAGTGAGTGTATGATAAAACTGCATGAAAAAATGCTAATTTATCATGCTATCATCACCTGTCCCAGCCAGATTCCACTGTACAATATAAAATACATAAATAATGTAAATAACATTATACAAAATAAAATATAATACATTATAAATATAATAAAAAAAATTAAATATATAAAATATAATGAAATTACAATTGGATTATGGGAATGAAATTTATTACTACAGTGGATAAACAAAATGTTTAATGTGGTGTGGTGGGAATAGGCTGCTAGGCTACTGATTACATTATAAAAAGCAGACAGAATGCGCAGGGCGGTTCTCGTATCTGTCCACGAGTACCGCCCTGCGAGTACTTGTGCATTCCGTCTACATTTTACAATGTAAAAGGTTAAATGTACACAATTCAATACCAGCGCTGCAGCAGAACGCAACCTGCCCATGTTTAGCTAAGAGTAGGTTTAATGTATTGCAGTAATTTTTTTTTGTATAGAAGAACCTACCTAGATTTCCCTCTCCTCTGCACAGAAGTTGATCTTCCTACACCATCACTGCCCATCTTCCTCTCTGCTTGACTGGTTTCACCATCTTCATCAGAGCTTTCTGCATCTTCCACAATCACAGCTGCTCTTCCGCTCTCATCTGCATCAGGTGCCGGGGATGCATCACGGCAGACATCACTACTTTCACGTGCACAATTTTCTGACAAGTGTCCTGAGCGACTGGAATCAAAGTCTTCCAAAAATTCTTGGTCTGAAGCCCCTGGGAGTGTGTCACTTTGAAACTCCTGTGGGACTAAACCCTGCGAGTTCACGTTGTCATTTTGCTTGTTAGGTCCAGCAGCATCCACTCCACTCTTCGAAGAACTGTTGTCGCTGTCTAGTTGGTCAGCTGGAAGTGCTTTTGGTGCCTGGGCATTCAATGACTGCAGCTTATCAGAATCAACCATGGTGCTGTTCGTNATCCAGTCCACTCTTCGAAGAACTGTTGTCGCTGTCTAGTTGGTCAGCTGGAAGTGCTTTTGGTGCCTGGGCATTCAATGACTGCAGCTTATCAGAATCAACCATGGTGCTGTTCGTACTGTCGGATGCGTGTAATTTAAACCTACTGCTAGCGTCTGAATGCGCATCCCATGCACCGTCGCCGGCAGACAGCAAATGCGAGTCGTCGTGACAAGACGGAATAAGTTCGCTAAATGCTTCACCCACTTCCCTGGAGGTCCGAGCATGCCCCTGGTGGGTCGAGTTGAACGCTCTGTAATACTTTGTGTACTGCTCCTCAAAGTGCTCCTTCCACAAGTTCTGCCAGTAAAGGTCCGTCTCGCTCTGCTCGGGCACTTCCCCGTAACTCCCGACGCTCCCATCCACCGCAGACAAAGCCGAGTCGCTGTTGTCAGAATTGTCTGCACAGCTGAAGTCTACCGAGGAGGAAACCGTGATCTGGGTGACGTTGGTCAGCGAGTCCGTGGTCGCAGACGCATCGTGTGGCAGGCAGTGAGACCAGTTGCTGTAGACTGCTCTCGGAGACAGCGGGCTCCACTGGCCACTGGAGCCAGAGTCACTGCTCAAGCCTCCGTCTGCATCTGCCCCATCCCAGCTCGGCGACTTGCTGCACGATGATAGCTTCGACTGCGATGTAGCATCTGCAGTCCCTCCACAGTCCCCAGGCACACTGCTGCTGGCTTCACAGGAGTCTGAACAAGACACTACCGGCACAGACTTACATCCATCAGATTTCTCGGTGGAAGGTTGTGAAGACTCCACACCTTTCAAACCACTTTCATGCTCATTTTCTTTCTGAAACTTGCATTCTGTTTCCGTGTGAAATTCTGAATCATCACCGGGCCTCTTGTCACGAACACCCTCAACTACACCACCTTCAGAGGACACATCTTTAACCTCTGGGCTTAACTCTGAATCACACAGTAACACTTTCTTTTCAGTCTGACTCAAAATATCAACATTTTGCTGGTATTGCAAGTCTTGGGCACAACTTTTTTCATCTTCCAAAAGTTTCCCACCACTGCTAGGTGTTCCTTCTCTCCTGCCCGTTTCCAAGTGGACACATTCTTCTCCCACATCTCCATTGGCAACCGACTGCTTGTACTTGGCCACGTACTCCGGGTCGATGTACTGGCCGTACTTGGCTATCCAGCTCCGCCAGATGAACTTCTCGCCGTTGACGGCCCAGAAGCGCTCCCACTGGGCATCCACAGTGGCGGGAGGCCCATGCTCGGAGAGGTCGGCCCCACTGTCGCTGAGGTGCGGGGGCACCGCCCCTCGCCACTGGAACAGGGCAGCGTCCTCATCCGTGGAACAGCAGTTTTCCGTGTGAGATGCACTGCAGTAGCAGCTCACGGCATCCTCCTGGGAACACACACACATAACACATCACTATGTGACATGGAACAAAAGCAGTGGTGTCATTACAGTCATGAAAAAACCCAGTAACTCCAAAAACCAGTATTTTACAAGAGTGACATATACATAATAACTTTGATTTCAAAGATAATTTTATGCATTTTGAAAGAAAATTGCCATTAATTTGTCAGACAAGTAAGTTATTTAACCCAGATTTAAAGATAAATTTACATTAAAAATAGAGGATGTACAAGTTTTTTGCTGTTTTAAATCTCATGGTGGAGGTACAAGTTTTCTGTTTGCAGTTTACGTATTTTTAAACAATACTGGAGATGCAAGCTTTTCATAATTGATCAGTTAATTTATTTTGGTAAGAATGGCGTAAGAAACTAGAAAAAAAAAATGGAGTTACAACATTTTTCATGAGAGAAACTATATGAAGCAGGCTAACCATGCAAACTTAATATATTGACAACAGAGATGTTAAAAACTAGAAATATATTTATAAGCAATATTCATGTGTCAATCTAACAAAACACTGGACAACTAACCACCTACTTGAAGTCCTGTTAAAGAGTCACAGGGAGACATTTTTGTCTACAATAAAAACCAAAGCTATTTTTAAATGTTTCGAGTACAGCAGCTGCCTGAGGAATATGTATTATAATAGCTGCACAGGATGTCGAAAAAGTCTTTCCCTGATTACAAACTTTATTTATATCTGCTACATGTAAGATAGAGACGTGAAACCGGTGCCAAAATGTTGGCAAACTAACAAAGATTTTTGTTGCAACAGGACAACACGTCAGTAAGTCTCCACGTGAGCACCCTTGGTAGCACAAAGCACATCTAGTCGATATTCAATTTGTGTCCATACATTGGCCAACATGACAGGAGCATGGAGGCTAAGCTGTCGGGCCATCATGACAGATCCATCGTCCAGGAAAAGTCTTGCCAAGATAGGCACAAACCTCAAAACCCCAATGAGGCATGCACAGTCTTGTTGCAAAATGACATCTGGGTTATACTCAAGCAACTGAGGAACAACAAGCAATTGCAACATGCCCAGATACACTGGAGATGTGATGGTGCCCTCAGCGAAAAAGAATGGTCCGATAATTTTGTCATGCAAAAGCGTGCACCAAACATTCACATTTGGGCTACCTCTGGTTCACTCCGACACCTCGCGAGGGGGGGTCTGAACTCCAAATACGTGCGTTATGCCAGGTCACTAAACTACTGACAAAATAGGTCGCCTCATCAGAAAAAGCAACACGTTTGAGATAGCCATTATCGCCCTCAATACGTGATAACATTTTACTGCCAACATGTGGAATCATTGGGCAACAAAGCATTAACAATTTGCACTTTGTACGCACGGAACAATAAATGTTTGTGTAAGATATCACGAAGAGAACATTTTGGCATCTGTAATTCACATGAGGCCCTACGCACTGATATATTGGGACTTCGCGCAAAAGACCGTCTCACTGCTTCCACCCTTTCAGCTGAGGTTGATAGTCAGCCAGTTCTCAGNGCGCAAAAGACCGTCTCACTGCTTCCACCCTTTCAGCTGAGGTTGATAGTCAGCCAGTTCTCATTAAGTCAACAACAGATCCTGTGTTCTTGAACTTGTTATACGACTTAATGCTCTTGATATCGGACTGCATCTTTCCATACGTTGTCGGAAAGTTTCTTGGCACGGTTTTTGATGACCAGGTCTCATGATACCAGAGGACACACTGAGTTTTTTCCTTATTTGTGAACATGTCCGGTTTCCTGGACAACTGTAACTGCTACACTACAACCGCATTACTGAAACCTGCTACAAAGAACTTGGTTAGTTTACCAACATTTTGGCACCAGTATCACATCTCTATCTTACATATAACGAATATAAACAAAGTTTGTAATCAGGGAAAAACTTTTTGAACCTGTATATAACATACAAGTCATGGGTTTGTTTATGCATGCTAGAATGATTTCAACAGCTAAGTAAAGGCTATCGAAAAAAGGAACCGTAACTGCAAGGTGTGCATCTATCACAGCATCAAAAATTAGCTGCAAGTATGCAAGGAACTGTTTACAAACTTGAGTCACTGCCAAGGACAGTGGGGGTTTCTTTCACTTTGTGGCATGGAAAACTATTCATGAGCTATATTTTTCCTGCAAACTACAGTTGCAGGCCTACTCCTCGCAAGCCCCACAGCAACTCCAAACACAAGCGCTCACGTACCAGCAACATGCTCACACTCTGACAACCACTCGCCTCATTCCTGTCCACGATAAACTTGCAGCATTTTAGCTCCTCGCGCTCTGGCCGACTTCCTTTCTCCTCCGCGACATCACGCACATCTTCCTCTTCGCTTTCATCGTCCAGTCTCTGCTGGTCATTCCTACCAACAGTTTGCAGAAGCACAATCAAACAGGGGAAGGGGGGAGGGGTGGGGAGAACTTTTACACACATAACTTCCACACTCAAGATACTAGACGTGGTTGACAACACTTGAATAATTGACTGAATGCACCTGTTCTGAAATGTTAGCTCAACAACTAGACAAAAGTGAAAGGAAACGCCTATTTCAACAATATTAAACAGCCACTCCCTTCCCTTAAAATTACGAAGTCAGATTTACACACTGTGCGGTGAGAGGCGACACGTTGAATGCGGCTTTGTGGAACACATTACCATTTCTCAGTTTAATGCTGCAAAAATGCACTGTTGCCCTTCATTGCTTGTTTCCAATCACCTACGTGAAACCAGTCATGTCGCACCCAACGTGGCAGAGAGCATGGAGTGGTTCACGCTGAAAAACAAGTGATATAATTGATGGCTATCAGTCTAATAGTGAGTTGTGGGATCAGTCATCCCAAACACAAGAGCAATCAAGGTGTTGTGCTGCACCATCTCTCTGCAAAGTACAATTGTTCTGTTCAAGTGCTAACGTAAAATTTTTAAAACGTTCGTACTTTACTTCATTGCAATATAAGTTAAAGAGAAGAAATAGTGGTGTAATAAGAATGTCTACATATAAAAAACAGTGATAAGTACTGGATGGAAGCTTACCAGCCCATGCACGTGTTTAGTCATTCAATAATTACATGCCTCCACATTGCACAAATTGTAAATTAATGTCTGCATGGCTTGCACACAGATAAACATTGTCTTTGAAATTAATGTTCAGTGTTGCAAGTGTATGTACGAATATAGAATTAAAAGTATAAAAGAAGAGGGGAAAGTTTATACTTTACATAAAAATTTACAAAATAGTTACAAAAGTAAGAGTTGCTATTATAAGCTTAATACATAATTTTTTAAAATAAAGGAAGCAAAATGTTCTATAACAACACTTCCATTGTCAAACAGCTCAATAATTCCTGTTTTTATTTTAAATATAATTTAACATCTTCTTTAATGCAGTCAGGAACAAAGAGACAACTAGAGGAATCGCACCCTTTGAAAAGATTCATTAGTTATTATTAGTAGGTCTAACTATACCCGGCTACCAAGAATCTAAATGTGCACAAGAGTTTAACTTCAGCAGGAATAATGTTCCAGAAGTTTACAACCATGATGTTTGATGGGTCGTTCGATCCAAAAGTTAATTAAAATAAATTCACTCATTTGCTTGAAGTTTTTAAACAAGGCTCTGTCATTAGCCAGTACTAAAGCAATGAGGCATGACAATCTGCTTGGGAATGTGATTCAACAACCATTTCATACCTCCTTTGCCATTTATTGCCCTTCTAGCTACCAATTTATATATATATATATATATACTAGCTGACCCGGCAAACGTTGTTTTGCCATAAAAAGTATTTCTAGTGATTATNTACACCCCTAAGTAATAAGGGTGGCCACCCCCAAACAATTTTTTTTATTGTTTGAACAAAATTTTTATTTTTTAATGATCTGGCATCAAAAAATACATACCCTCCTAAATTTTCACCCTTCTACCACCAACGCTTATTTTTTTATAGCGATATTAGTAATTTAATAAATTTTACCCTAGGTCGATAACTGATCAATTATCATCGATCATTTATCGATCTAGGTTACAATTTATTCCCACCAGGTGTCTCCCAGTGACACAGCACGGAGTAGCCGGTCTCCACTTTCTCTCACACAATAACCTTTCTCTTATTCATTTGTGCTCAGATCGTAGTAGTGACGTGTTTACAATTATATTTTCAATAATTAAGTGTACTTCTTAATTAACTTTATTATTGATCGCAAAGCTGTAATTGTTTGTATTTCCATTTTATTAATATTTATTAAATTATCTAATATATAAGTGTAGTTCTCACGTTCAGTTATTTAATTAATTTTATATAACCTCAACAGTACTCAACACGTGTCACGAGCAACAATAACAATAAGTTATAGTTATTTTTTTCTAATACTATAATAACTAGAAATACTTTTTATGGCAAAACAACGTTTGCCGGGTCAACTAGTGTATATATATAGACACACACACACATGCGCATGCACACACACACACACACACGTTTCCAAACCGATGGCCAGCTCGCTGCCCCGACCACACACCTCTTGATTTTTTTCCTGTGGGGAACACTGGAATGTAGGGTATACAAGACGGTTCCTACGACGCCAGAGGAGGACGTGGAGGAGAACGAGGGGGAGGTTTAGGAGGACATACTACTTGTTTAAGTTGTTTTCATATTACGGTCATATTAATTTTACTAGAGTTCNTTTCTAATACTATAATAACTAGAAATACTTTTTATGGCAAAACAACGTTTGCCGGGTCAGCTAGTGTATATATATAGACACACACACACACGTTTCCAAACCGATGGCCAGCTCGCTGCCCCGACCACACACCTCTTGATTTTTTCCTGTGGGGAACACTGGAATGCAGGGTATACAAGACGGTTCCTACGACGCCAGAGGAGGAGAACGAGGAGGACGTGGGGGAGGTTTAGGAGGACATACTACTTGTTTAAGTTGTTTTCATATTACGGTCATATTAATTTTACTAGAGTTCNAGGGGGAGGTTTAGGAGGACATACTACTTGTTTAAGTTGTTTTCATATTACGGTCATATTAATTTTACTAGAGTTCCGAATTCTAATTTATTGGTCAAGGTTTTGATGGTGTGAATAATTAAGCCAATCACATGCACACTGCTGGTCTACTGCCGGCGGTTTGATGGTGAAAGTTAGAAGTTCACTAACACTCCACCGCACCCGCACCGGTACCGGCTTTTGACGTCACAGCACGTAAGCCAATCAGAGTTCAGATTGCCACCGACACNCCACCGCACCCGCACCGGTACCGGCTTTTGACGTCACAGCACGTAAGCCAATCAGAGTTCAGATTGCCACCGACACGACCGACAACGGCAATCCACCAACTCATTGTAGCAGGGCCTTAAGATTTTCATGCTTATAATATAATAACCTACCTCCACAATTAGGCTATCGCCCGGTGGCGAGCTCTTTGACCTCCCCCCTACCTGACCAAACTCCTCTCCCACGCCCTTCCTGAACTTTGCAACTCCCCTAACAGACCTCACAAGCAAATACTGCCTACNCCACCGCACCCGCACCGGTACCGGCTTTTGACGTCACAGCACGTAAGCCAATCAGAGTTCAGATTGCCACCGACACTACCGACAACGGCAATCCACCAACTCATTGTAGCAGGGCCTTAAGATTTTCATGCTTATAATATAATAACCTACCTCCACAATTAGGCTATCGCCCGGTGGCGAGCTCTTTGACCTCCCCCCTACCCGACCAAACTCCTCTCCCACGCCCTTCCTGAACTTTGCAACTCCCCTAACAGACCTCACAAGCAAATACTGCCTACCCCGCTCCGTTCTCCTCCACACTCTCTGAAGCTTCTCACTGTTGTTTCCTCTCCCTCTAAACACCCCCACCCTCCCTCTCCATTCACCACCCTTTCAACTTTTCTCCTGTCCTTAACGAGCTCCACCCCATTTCTTCCACCATCACTGATGGCCTAAAGTTCCCTTCATCTTCACCATCCCGCCCCTGTCTTCTCCACCTATCCCTTCTTTGCACCTTCTCTAGCTCTCGCACCTCCACCTCCATGTATGGATTTCATACTGCTGCCTCATATTCTAACATTGGCCATACCATTATGCCATATGCCTTCTCTTTCACCTCACAGCTGACTCCCTTCAGCACCCTTCCCAACATACCCAAAGCTGTTCTTCCCTTTGCAACCACCCTCTCTACCTGTTTTTTCCACCTAAAGGTCTCCCTGCAATACAATCCTTAGATACTTATATTCTGCTGCTTCTTCTATCTCTTGCCCCTCCCATCTGTACATGTCCCTGCTTATCACCTTCTTCCTTGTAAACCTCACTACCTTAGTTTTTCTCACATTTATCTTCATTTTATTCTACGTGGTCCACAACCATTTCCTGTCAATGTCTGCCTGCAAGTTTTCACCCCCTCCCACCTCTGCATACAATACACAATCATCTGCAAACCATCTTATTTTTCCCCTAATCACCAAACCCATTTACCATAATGGTAAACAAGGGGCCCAGCACACTTCCCTGCAGCACCTCTGATGTAACCACTCCTTCCTCCGGTATTGCCTCCCCCATTTTCACCCTCTGTCTTCGCTCCCTGAGGAAGTCCCCAAACCAATCCACTACTCACTTGTCCGGTATCAGCTCATCCACTTTCTTAATCAAAGTCCCATGGGGCACCTTATCAAATGCCTTCTCAAAGTCAATGAAGCCGGCATCCACCTGCTTCCCCTCATCAACTGCCTGCACCAGATCCTCTAACAGCCCAGCCAGCTGCGTCTCACATGAGTATCCTTTTCTGGAACCATGTTGTGACTCTTCAACCAATTCCTCTTGTTACCAAATACTGAACCACCAGTCACTCCATTACCTTTCCTGTACTCGTGACTCTCACCGGTCTGTAGCTGCCAGGCCTCCCCTTATCCTCCCCCTGCTCGTGTATTGGGACCACCAACGCATCCTTCCAACCTTGTGGCAACTTACCCTCTCCTAAGGACTTGTTAAACATCACCTCCAAATGTGTCACTAAATCTCTCCCNTCTCTCCCAAAAAGCTTAAGTGCTGCATTCCCTACACAGTCGTCCCACTCTACTGCTCTTCCATCCTGTGATTACCATTGCTAACTCCCACTCCCAACAACCCCCAATACCTATTAGCCTCCCTACTCCAATCCTCCTTTGCCTCAAACACTGACAAGTACTGGGCTTGCAGCATCTCCGGTTTTTCTTGGTCATGTGTCGCAGTCCTGCCATCCCTACCTTTCAGCAGAGGGATCCCTTCCTCCCCCCCCTTACCTTCTTAACATACCTAAAAAATTTCCCCCATTCCTTTTCTTTTGCTTCTTCCATCATCTTCCCTAAAAATATAATCTTTGCCTGTTTTATCATCCTTTCAAGCTCCCTTCCCATGTGTTTCACCAATTCCTTAGCTCTTGTCATTCCTTCATTTCTCCACTTGGCATGTAATTTTCTACACTTCCTCTTCATTTTATCTATCTCCTATCCATAATATGGTTTATCTCCCCCAGACCGTAATCTTTTCTTTGGCACAATTTTCTACCAACATAACCACTATTAGTCATCTAAATGGTAATTGTAAAGAATAGCTGCTTTTTTGAACGAGACCTAGTACACCCACAAAAGTTACATAAACGGCTTTTGCACACTTTACCTGTTTCATATATAGGACGGAGTTATGATAAAATAAGCAGAAAGTCGAAAATAAAATAGATCAAATAGAAGGAGTTTGGCTGCTTTGTTTACGTCGGACACCATGAAGTTTAGTCATGAAATGCTGTAGTAATGTTAACATATGTGAATCGGCCGTCACCTTATTGGCTGTGGATGTGTAGACTTTATTGTAGGTTAGTTGCAGTTTAGATGCGATACAGTGTGGTTCGTGGTGAGTGGAGTGTGTTGCTGCACGCATGAGTTGTGACGTCCGAGTCCGACAGTGCGAAGGCTTGTGATTTAAGAATGGAGGGTGCAAGTACGAGTGTGGTAATTATCCAGTTTTGCGGCTTTTCTGTAAAAAAAAAACCCAGAATATGGTATATTTACACTTGACTAATGACGCAGAACACGAATATACGAGGGGCATTAACGTATGACAAATTTCGTAATACGTGCCCACCTAATCTAACAGAACCTAACCCCACGATGGGTGAATCACTATTTTACATTTTTATACTAACCTAGGATTGTAGGGTTTTACACTAACCTAGGTTTTTTAATGTTTTACACCAACCTAGGATTTTACACTAACGTAGGATTTTAGGGTTTTAAACTAACCTAGGATTGTAGGGTTTTACACTAACCTAAGGTTTTTAAGATTTTACACTAGCCTACGAATTTAGGATTTTGGGAATTTAAAGGAACCGTAAAACACACCGAAAGAATATCAATTAACTCACCTAGGTAAGCGGCGGGAACAATTCCTATGTCCTCGGCCAATTCAACCTTACCTCACTCAACGAAACACCATGATCTACTAAAACGCCACATAGCCGATTATTACGCATTGAAGAACTTGTTCATAAACGAATATAACGCACAAAAGCACTTGTTTTTGCTTTCTCCATTTTTGAAATGTCGGATTGGGACGTCACAACTCACACCGGCAAAGACACAAAGGCTACTGAACTGCCTCAAAAATTTCCGTTAAAATCACATCTGACGCGTCACAGTGACATAACAACACCCACAAGCCAATAGCGTGAAGGCAGGAATCATGGCGTCACCAAAAATCATAGCGTCCGCCATAAACAAACCGGCAGACTGCACGTATTTTTAACTATTTTATTTAATACGTTCTACTCATTTTAACATGACGGTAATTATTAAGTTCAGGGGCTTTTCTGTAAAAATAAAAATTATTAATGGAAAATGGTATATTTCCACACTACTAATGACGCAGAACACGAATATACTAGGGGCATTAACGTCCGACTAATTTCGTAATATGTGGCCACCTAACCTAACAGAACCTAACCCCACAATGGGTGAATCACGATTTTACATTTTTTAAACTAACCTAGGATTGTTGGGTTTTACACTAACATAGGTTTTTTGGATTTTACACTAACCTAGGATTGTACGGTTTTACACTAACCTAGGATAGTAGGGTTTTACACTAAACTACAAATGTAGGATTGTAGGGATTTAAAGGAACCGTAAAACACACCAAAAGAATGTAAATTGACTCACCTAGGTAGGGGGCTCGTATAATTCCTCTGACGTTAATAGACGTAAACAAACATATTTTGCAAGTTTTTTTTAAATATGTTCTACTAATTTTAACATTATGCCCTCTTGAATATGAACAAGGTAAGCTGTGTAGAACCCATTAATGCAACTTTTGTTGGTCAAGGACGCTTCGTTCAGAAACTTAAACTGGCAATACTGCTCATTTCNCTAATTTTAACATTATGCCCTCTTGAATATGAACAAGGTAAGCTGTGTAGAACCCATTAATGCAACTTTTGTTGGTCTAGGACGCTTCGTTCAGAAACTTAAACTGGCAATACTGCTCATTTCGCAATATTGTTCAATTTTTTAAAATGTGTTTTACTTATTTTAAAGCTATGCCCCTAGTATGTTTGTGTTGTACGTGATTAGTAGAGTAGAAATATATCACAATTTTGACATTTTTTTGTTTTTTTTCAGAAAAGCCTCTAAACTTAGTAATTACCAAAATCCTAGGTGAGATTATAACACTAAAATTCTAGGTTGGTTTAAAAATGTAAAATAGTGATTCACTCATCGTGGTGTTTGGTTAAGTGGGCACATATTAAGAAATTAGGTGGACAGATGTTAAATCGACGTGTTTTTATATTTTTTGTGGGTGTAATTTTAGTGATTTTGCCCCAATACTGTTTTTGTGGTTTGTAATCATAAAATGCAAACTCAACTATTCTTTAAATTTACCCTGCAATAGTATTGCAGATACATACCATTACATTTTCTTTTGGAAAGCTCAGAATCTTCATGATTACTACAAAACTTACCTAATCAAAACACGGCTGCAAAGGCAGAAAACAGCCTCCTCCTCGCTGGATCTTCCCGGAAGGTATATAACAACTTCTGCCAGAGGATCCCAAATATTTTCAGCCATAAGTAAACTATTTGTTACCGGTAAAAATTTACCAGCTATCAGTCACTGACATACATCGCATTCATCGTTGCCCGCCTACCTTTCTGTCTTGCACGGACGTAAATATCAACATGACTGGGATTGCCATCCATTGCCAATGTATTCGGAATATCAATATTTTGAAATGGATGAAAGAAAATATTTTCTTCAGTGGTTAAGAGTCGATGAATATCAGACATCGAATTTCAACAACAATGTGAGAAAGTCTTAAAAATAACATTCTTCTTAGGTGGTGAATGTAATTATTGATGTATTAACTTATTTATTTAATTTAGTTATAATATTAACTTGCAGAACAAAAATACAATATTTTGTCTTTCTGTGTTGGTGACACTGACAACAATTTCATCAGGTTTCTGATCTTGGCCATATTAGCAATAAGCTAGTATACGGTACTAAACTCCCGTCCCTTCCGCGGGCTCACATAACACATAGTTTTAGAGGAAAAAAATAAGTACGGTAATTATTTCCATGATTTAAGAACTTGACGTGAACCACGCGTCCACGAGCTCCTCGTACTCACTCTGACCACCGCAATCATATCAACTGCACCAGACCGCACCAACTATATCGGACCAAGAGTGCGCAATGCAGGTCGCTAAGAACACAACTTGCACCTTCTTGCCAACAAGGATTTCGCAACTCAAGAGACCACCCTACTCATTTATTACAATAGGGAAATCTTTTAATAAATAAGTAGGCGATCCGAAAATGTGTTTACCCCAAAGCCATAGGTGTTGGGCGCACTGGCAATTGGTGGTTGCTTCGTAGCAGCTCGCGCAGCTATATACCACGCAACGCACCACCGGGTGACGTCAACTGGCTTGTAGGCCGAAGCTGAAGTGCTAAGTGCCCCAAAATGCGGCCAATTGTGCTCAGCATTTTCCTATACATATCCCACAACTTCATTTAAATTAAAGCTACAGTCAGAGGTGGGTTTTATTGTATTAAGAGTCATCGAGCTTGGCAACCCACACCCCATTGCCCAGGTGGAGTCGTCCATCCCTTCAGGAGACAGCCACCTGACAATACTGTAGCCACTGAGATACAAACACGTAACAGGAAATGTAATACAGACACTTTTCACAAAAAAGCATAATAGTGTATTCAATGTCTATTTGTAAGAGAGTAATCGTGTTTTCATAAAAGGATATTGCCTATAAAGGCATCCATCATAGTAACATTTCATTTAGTGCAGTGACACTCCGAATCAACTCCATAACATCAATCTTAACATACATGTGTTAATCAACGGAGGTGTCACCAATGTGTTTAATTTAATTATATAGTTTTTCACCATTGCAATAATGATACATAGTGCTTATGTCATGTTTCACCACTCGGTGTTTGACGTCGGTTCACACCACTTGTGATGGAAGCCGTCGCCAATCGTGCAGTTCGTCCCAGCACCTGATCCAGACAGGCGGCGTGGTAGTCTGCTCCGTGAGTTCCCCCGTTACCAGCATTTAGGCTGATATCACTTAATTGAAATAGTAATTTAATTAACAGGAAAATTTTATTTCTCTCTGTACAGAGGGGAGAACAACCAGCATTCTCACCAGAGAGCTGAACGCTACTGCGTATCTGCATAACCACCACGCTGACTTAGGTCATTTTCACTGCAAGGTCACTGGCAGGCCGTAAGTGCTGGGTCCGTTTCTTTTAATATTTACATGTCCACTTCTTTAACATGTATCAAGTACGTGAGTAAACAACTTTACAAAATTAATTTAGTGTTGATTCATTGTCCCCTGGGACCCCTTGTAGTACCATCTACAATTTTTCTAATATATTTCAGGCGAAACGAGACGGCCTACAGTCTCACCACAAGGTCAACATGTTTAAGTAGTGTGATATTAAGTGCGTGACAACTTCATCTTTAAACTGGTGGAGGCATCCAGGCCCCCCTGAGTCGGTGACCGAATGACCCATACCTCTTACTCTTCACTGGGTTATGGTGCTGGACATTCCAACACTCAACCAGCCCTGGGTAACCTCGATCACATCAAATTCTTTTTTTTTATAGGTTGTTTGGTTTTTTGTGGTTTTCAGTGGCCAAATAGGCTAAAATAACTAAAAGCAGGTTCTTTTGCGCTGCATTAAAGGTGAAGTGAAGCTTTCGATATTTTGATGCTGTTTAAAAACAACACCGAACACGGTTGAGGCATTTGGGATTTTTCACCTTGGCGTCAGGGTATTGGCGCCTCATTGTTTTTGTGCCGTCTGATCTTTTTTAGAGTTCAATTGGCCTTTTCCACGTTGGACATTTATTTAAGGATTTTGAAGAGTTTTTTGAAAATTGTGAAGTTGTAGTAATTTATAGGATTGNTGCCGTCTGATCTTTTTTAGAGTTCAATTGGCCTTTTCCACGTTGGACATTTATTTAAGGATTTTGAAGAGTTTTTTTGAAAATTGTGAAGTTGTAGTAATTTATAGGCATANTGTTTAAGTAGTGTGATATTAAGTGCGTGACAACTTCATCTTTAAACTGGTGGAGGCATCCAGGCCCCCCTGAGCCGGTGACCGAATGACCCATACCTCTTACTCTTCACTGGGTTATGGTGCTGGACATTCCAACACTCAACCAGCCCTGGGTAACCTCGATCACATCAAATTCTTTTTTTTTATAGGTTGTTTGGTTTTTTGTGGTTTTCAGTGGCCAAACAGGCTAAAATAACTAAAAGCACGTTCTTTTGCGCTGCATTAAAGGTGAAGTGAAGTTTTCGATATTTTGATGCTGTTTAAAAACAACACCGAACACGGTTGAGGCATTTGGGATTTTTCACCTTGGCGTCAGGGTATTGGCGCCTCATTGTTTTTGTGCCGTCTGATCTTTTTTAGAGTTCAATTGGCCTTTTCCACGTTGGACATTTATTTAAGGATTTTGAAGAGTTTTTTTGAAAATTGTGAAGTTGTAGTAATTTATAGGCATAGAATTCGTTTTTGTGCCGTGAAGCATTACCTAAATGCTCATATATTGGTTGGTATTTGATCATATTTATTGCTGTATGGAAATCACCTCAAAGGCCATTCACTCCTTAAATTCTGAACACTGTTGTTTTTGTGTTTGGTAAAGAAGTGCGGCGTGAGCTTGTTTGTTTTTCTCACATTGTCAGATTTTTATCTACAACAAATGTAAGAAACAAGGGGGGTTATTCCCGGCTCCCGCGCTTTCCTTCGTTCGTGTTCATGACGTCAACCGGAGGGCTCTAGCCAAGGAGTGTCGCGGCAGCTGATGTGCGGGGCGGTATAAACTTGTGATGTGTGTATAAACTTGTGATGACTGAGTGTTTCCAAAATGAGTAAGACTTCTAAGTATAAAGTTAATTGTGCTATGGCACAGTGTACTAATTGGGGGTCGAAAACGACTGGCGTTTTATATCATAGATTTCCAAAAAACGAGGATCTCCAGCGCGTGTGGGTATTGCGCTGTAAGCGAAGAGACATTTTTAATCCCGATAATGCTAGAGTCTGCTCTGTACATTTCCGCCAAGAAGATTACCAACGAGACTTGAGAAATGAACTTTTGGGATTACCACAAAGAAAAATATTGTGCCCAGATGCTGTTCCATGTCTTCGAATTGCAAATTGGCATGGGGATACAGTTTCAGTTTCTAGCACCATAACCAGCTCAAGCACTGTTACCAGCCAAACTGAGGAAGAGGTATTTATTTCTTTATTTCTTACTTATAACGCGGTATTTAATTATCGTAACTCTCAAATAATTTAGCTCAGTAATTTGTAATGGCAAACGTAATAGTGTAGCAAATTAGAATTAAGGGATGGCGAAATCAGCAATGGCTTGCGCTAATTTCGGCTTGGCAAAAAAAAATGAGCACCGAGTTAGTACAACATGGTACGGAGCCCACTTAAATCTGAAAGGCCTGTCGTCTCATAAATGTCAGCAAAAACCAAACTTACTTTTGAGTTCTCATCGATAGTTAATTATTCTTATGAGATATCGTCGTGCTCTTTGCTTTAAAATGCCACCATTGTATAAAAGTTAAATTTTCAAAATTAAATTAAACAAAATTACTTTCAAGACTTTTCAAATACATAAACTGAACCCTTAGTAGAATGAAATTGGGTAAAATGTGTTTTAGAAGGCTCTTCATAAATTTTAGCTTATCAAATTTGTGAAACATGTGGTGCATAATTGCTATTTCCTGATTTTTCCAATTTGACATTTAATTTCCCGTAAAATACAGTAAAAGTATTTAGCGCATGTATTATCACGCACTCTTGATGCGTGGTGTGGTAGTCGACGATCAAAATTTTTCAATAATAAAAGTGCATTGTTGGGAAAAAAAAAAACGAAATAGACTGATATTGTATTCGAAAATTGTACATCTTTGAAGAGCCTATGAACTAGAAAAAATTAGTTACATTAAGGAATGTTTATATGATTTATTATTTAAATCGATTGAACATACAACTATATCTTTAACTTACAGATTCCGAATGAAAGAGAATTGCGGCATGAAGCTAGAAAAGTGAGGAAACGAGCTCTAGTGACTTTAGAGACTTTATCCCCCAAAAAGAAAAAAATAGACCAGGTAAAAAGCCCTAAGCAACTTCAAAATGAAGAAATATTGAGACTTCGCAAACAGGTGGAAACTTTGGAAAAAGCAAACGCGACACTTAGGAAAAGGGAAGCAGCTTTGAGAAAGCGTAAAGCACTTAGATATGTTGTTTCAGTAAATACACGATCACCATCATCAAAAGTGAAGAAACGTGAACAGAAAAGTGAAATTGTAAAACTTCTATCTAAGTGTTTTACACAAGGACAGATTCGGTGTCTTTTGAGCGGAAATAAACGAGTGAAATGGTCTACAGAGGACATAGCAAATGCCTTAACTTTGAGGTCGCTTTCAAGAAAAGCATACAATTATTTGAGGAAAAAGAACATTCCCTTGCCATGCCGTTCAACGCTACAGAAATCGATTCGACAGTTTAAATGTAGACCTGGAATTTTGAAAGAGGTGTTATGCTTGTTGAAAGGCAGAGCAGAAAACTACAACGAGCATGAAAAGTTTGCAGTTTTGACGTTTGACGAAATGAATATTGACCACCGTATTTCATACGATTCGTCAGATGACCGCATATTAGGGCCTCACAGCAATGTGCAAGTAGCGATGGTGCGTGGACTCTTTTCTCCGTGGAAGCAACCCATATTTTACGACTTTGACATTACAATGAATTCCAAATTGTTAAAAAACATAATCGGGGAACTTGAAACTTGTTGCATTCGTGTGGTCGCAGTAACTTGTGACATGGGAGGGAAAAATTCTAAAGTGTGGAAGGAACTTAATGTTAACACTGAAAAAATTTTTTTCACCAATCCTACTGATGACAAAAGGAAAGTGTGGGTGTTTTGTGACGTGCCACATTTGTTGAAGTTATTGAGAAATCACTTTTTGGATGAAGGTTTGACCTTATCTGATGGTTCAGAAATTCAGAAAAATACGATACAAAGCCTATTAGAAAATCAAAAAGGAGACCTCTCAATTACACATCACATCAATGAGACTCATCTCAGCGTAACTGGCAGATCCCGCCAGAATGTGAGAATGGCTGCTCAGTTATTCTCCAGGCGCACGGCTTTAGCAGTTCGTTATCAACTAAACAAAAAAATTGAAAGTAGTTTTATTGAGCTTGTCAATGACACCTTTGACGTTTTGAACTCGAGGGTACCTAAAGACGAAAAGACCCCACTTAAAAGTGGCTACGGCTTAAATTTGAAGAGCCAAGAAAACATTTTGAAACACTTTTTGAAAGTGATTTCAGAAGTTAAAGTAGGTAACAGGAAAAATTTGCTTCCATTTCAAAAAGGTTTCATTATTTCCATAAAGTCTCTTTTTGGCCTTTTTGAGGACATGAAAAATGCAAAAATGTCTTACATTTTGACTGCAAGATTAAATCAAGATTGTCTAGAGAATTTCTTTTCCCGTGTGCGAGGCTTAGGAATCTTTTACAACAATCCGTCCCCGTTCGAAGTTCGTAACAGAATTCGCCTCCTGTTACTTGCAGGTAGGAGCAATATTCCTCTCTCCGGTGCAGTGTCTGTAGAAGCTGAATGTGTTGCATCAGCAAATGAAGGTATTTCTCAACCTGATGCTAACAGTGAAGATTTCTTGAACTTTGTGACGAATGAATTGTGTATAGATGTTGTTCAGGGGCCCGTAACAGTTGCCCCTCCTAATGAATCCGAGGAATTGCAGTTATTAGTAATGAAAGACTCTACCAATGACTCAGAAAATGACATTAATGATGACGCGATCAAATACCTAGCGGGTTATCTAGCCTTTAAATGTCGCTCTGTAGATGAGAGCCTGGGTAGCCCTATGAAAGGTGATAAAATCATCGTAAGTCAGGATGTGCCTCACGACTGGATATCAATCGTTTCAAAGGGAGGACTTACTCGTCCGACTGAGGAATGGTGCCAGAAAGTGATGCAGTTCGAGGTGTTGTTCGGTGCCTTTCATGGACTTCAAATTTCGAAATGTGAACGAGTGATGCAGACACTGACTTCTATAATTAAATCAAAATTCCCCGAAATAAACGAGAACATTATTTCCCTGTATGTCAGAACACGAACCTTCATCAGAGTACGCCATCTCAACAAAAGACTTAAGCTGCAGGCTATGGAGAAGCATTCTGCAAAGAAAAATCGACTGTGGGCAGCTTCGGCTTCTTCAAAAACATCCTAAGTCATCAAAATGTGAGTTTAATCGGCAATTATTTTTATTAGTTGTGAATATATTCAAATTGCAAATATTGATGGCTATTGTTTGCTTAATTTTATGTTTATGTAGCATGTTTATTGTTAACTTAACTTTTAAAGACACTTCCTGGAAAAATCTCTCGCCTCTCAAAGTCGTGCATGGCTGTTAGGACGTGTGGTAGGTAGAATTCACAATGAACCATATTGTTTGCAACGAATCATACTGTAGATGCCACTTTGTGTTTACCCCCTTCCTCTTAAGGAAATTGTCAACTTGCAAAAGTGTTATTTCCAAATTTTTCTGCATATTATTTCATTATGGATGTAGGCCTATTTAATAGCCTAACGTAAACGCACGCATTTATCATCCACATTTTCCTATTTTATTTGGAAGTTTCTTTAAAAAAAAAATAAAAAAAGCGTTTCTCTTCTAATACCTAGATTTTTTTATGATTACTGTCATTATTAGTAGCAAATCAATTGTTCATTTTAACTTTCACAATGCCAGCATTTTAGTTATTTATATGAAATGAAACATACATTATGTATCTGTCGTAGAGCAACACGAACCATGGTGCCTTATCGAGATACACTGCAGGCAACGCTCGGTACGTGTTAGCTAAAACTACGATACTGCAATAACTATCAGGTTAAAATTCTTCAAAATTTTATTTTATACAGTATAGACTACGGTGATACAAATATTGACTTCTTTTTTGCGCGTTGTTTTTTAGTTTGTCAATAATAAAATAAGTTTCCACCCAGGAAAAATTTAGTTTTTTATCCTGAATACACCACTTTACTAAAACAACTTTTACAGCTGCCAACATTTTTTATTAAATATTCTATGTGCCTTAACGTCAACTCAGAACTTGAAACATTATTTTGCAAAAAACCGCATAACGCCACGTGGAATAGTTTCCGACAAACGGCGTGTTATATATTATGAAATTTGTGAATAGCGCGGGCGGCAGAGTCCGGCCGTAGTTTAGCCCTCCGTGCTACGTCACACTCGCAAGCCAATGGGAGCGCATTAGGCGGGAGTGGCCTACCTAATATACTGTAGTTACCTTGTGTAAGAAAGACGAAGCTCACCGAGAAATAATACTGTCAAGTCCACTTAACTTTTGTGGAAATGTCTAGTGATAAGCAGACGGTATGAGCTCTTGATGTTTATATGAACGGTACTTTGTTTAATGCCTTTTATTGCAACAATTTGTAGACTTATTTTTTAATTTGAATTATTTTATACCTGGTATGTTACCTAAATGGTAATTATATAGAATAGGGGCTTTTCCGAAAATAAAATAAATTTTCACAAAAAATTATGTAAATTGACATTATTAATTACAGAGAACACGAATTTACTAGGACGCATCGCTATATTCACATTACATAACTGGTACCAAATTAAATAGTGGGAAGGCCTGTGTAGATGAAAGAAATTGTGGTGTAAATCACGCAAAATTAATGTAAATTAAATAATATTTGGGTTCGTTAACCCAACTTTACAAATATGTGATTACACGAGGGAGTAGGGGGGGAGGGTGCCGACACGAGATAGTATGTTAGAAAAAGTTTAATAAGTAAGCTTGTGTCGGTTAAACCACTTCCTGTGATTCACCTATTGTGATATTAGGTTTCCTTTGGTCAGCATTTTACATGGCTAGCAGCAGCAGTACGTAAGACCTTAAATTCCTAATTTCTCATGCAACACTACACAGTTCAATTAACTACACTTTCCATGCGAAACTATAGTATAAAATACGTCACTCACCCATTTAAACGACAACAATAGGTCCTTGGTGACATATAGCCTATAACTGACGTTTAGGAAACGTTGGAGTCTATTTAAATTGTCGAAACTCCTCAAGCACTATTTCCGCACCATAATAATATATTTTAACATTTCACATAAACTAAATTACAAAGAAAAGTGCATATTTGCACACAATCATATGAATTAACACTTAAATGAAACAAAAAACAATGATTCAATTTTAATAGCAATCATACACCACACGCCTTTGGAAAGCAAATTCACACAGTATAATTAAATTTCACTCTTGCCCAACATATTCTTCACATAACCATACATACATACANGCAGGCACTAATGGTACATCACATTGCAATACACAGTTGCTAAAAGAGAAGATAAACATGTAATAATCTCTAAATGTCAGTTTTCTAGTTCTGCATTTGGCTTCTCCCAAACACATGCTTTGCCATCGGAGTATAAAACATTAAATTTGCTCTCGTTGGCAGAAATGACGTAATTTCACCGAAGTTCATCTTTATTAATGTGGTCTTTGGCAAACTGCAAGCTCTTCTTTCTACTTACTTCACTAATGAAGGGCTTCTTTCTGGCAGCTCTACCATTCTTTCTAAGGACTCTGCAGACCACATTCTTGGAACATTTCTGCTGCTAATGCGCATGCACTAAGCCTAGGACGTTTCTTTATCTTCCTAATCAGTATGTTCTTCTCGCTCGGTGAGTGATTTGGGCTNGCAGGCACTAATGGTACATCACATTGCAATACACAGTTGCTAAAAGAGAAGATAAACATGTAATAATCTCTAAATGCCAGTTTTCTAGTTCTGCATTTGGCTTCTCCCAAACACATGCTTTGCCATCGGAGTATAAAACATTAAATTTGCTCTCGTTGGCAGAAATGACGTAATTTCACCAAAGTTCATCTTTATTAATGTGGTCTTTGGCAAACTGCAAGCTCTTCTTTCTACTTACTTCACTAATGAAGGGCTTCTTTCTGGCAGCTCTACCATTGTATTCTTCTTTCTAAGGACTCTGCAGACTCTGCAGACCACATTCTTGGAACATTTCTGCTGCTAATGTGCATGCACTAAGCCTAGGACGTTTCTTTATCTTCCTAATCAGTATGTTCTTCTCGCTCGGTGAGTGATTTGGGCTNCGCATGCACTAAGCCTAGGACGTTTCTTTATCTTCCTAATCAGTATGTTCTTCTCGCTCGGTGAGTGATTTGGGCTAACTGTTTTGAGGAACTGATTCCAACCTGTCTTCCTTATTGTTGTATCTTTTTCTTATATCTCCTGTTGTGCTCCTTGATATATTCAGAAACTGCCTTGGAGACATCCCTTTGGCATGATGTAATATTATCAGTTGACGTTATTCAAACATGGTATTTTTTCCTTTCCGACCCATACTGACAGTCTGCAGTATCACTTGGACTCCTGGTTGTACCGAGAACTGCGCTATCTAGGCGACAGCCCCCTGGAAGTAGGAAACACACGGCACAGCTGAATAATAAAGTGGCGTAGTACTGCGGCACTTCCAACATTATGTAGTATTAATTTCCTTTCCACATACGTCCACACATTAGTTTTTAGTATTGTATACTTGTGGCACTTGAGCACGTCCGTCTGTCGACCCACCTGGTTTGTATTCCTCTTGCCAGTGTGTGATACCAATGGCAATAGGAAACGAGCGACTCTGGCCGAATATCAATGAGAGTCGCTGCAGGAGTTGAGTTGACGGCATATGGCTGAGTGATCAAAGCAACTTTCGTATCACATGGTGCACATTGCGTAGATGTCCAAATGGCACCAACAACTTTAGTACTTTCAACAAATGTTTTGTTTTAAACTTTCATCTCAACTGCAAGCAAGGAGAGTTCAAAGCACTTTGAATGGTACTCAAAAGTATGCATATGCATATATGTATACAATTCTCATTCTAGTCTACATTACATTAAATTTAGTCCCCCCCATCCCCCTTCCACCTTCCTGCCCTAATGGAAACTTCCAGGCATGCCTATGGGCCAAAAGAAAATATGCAGCTATAAAATGCAAAGTCAGAGTTTGTAAAAATAAACAAGCTCCATATCTGTGGATATGGTTACATCCTAGGATAGACAGATCACTTATAAATAAACATCTTTTAATATTCATATTCATTTTGTATGTTTCTGGAGTGAAGGAATTAACCAGCTGTACGTGAGACGATTGAGCCTANTTTTAATATTCATATTCATTTTGTATGTTTCTGGAGTGAAGGAATTAACCAGCTGTACGTGAGACGATTGAGCCTAAAGTGTTTTAATGTTTTCCAGGCGTTTGCATATTGTGAATTAGTATCAAATTTTGAGGACTTTTTTTTTTGTTTTTCTGCTTTTTATGTTATGATATAAATAACATGCACTAGTTTGGTTTTGTGTGTAATATGTGCAAGTGTTGTGTGTGCATTTTTCTAGGGGTTGGCCGAAGATGTGCACATAAAGGAAGACCCAGGCAAGTATGAACCTTTTGAAATGGTTTTCGTGGCCGTCAAACAGGAGCTCAAGGATGAATCTGTGAGTTCCACTTGTATTTTTTAAATGTTGTATGTCATAAGCATAAGTATGGCATCTTTATGAGCACCAATACAAGCAAGGAAGTTATGGTCTTGCTTTTTTTATTAGTCTGCTATCATAATTACTGCAATAGGCCATTCACGGTTACTTCGTACTTTTCTGAAGCCCTGCTGAAGTTCTACATTTGATTACNCATAATTACTGCAATAGGCCATTCACGGTTACTTCGTACTTTTCTGAAGCCCTGCTGAAGTTCTACATTTGATTACAGATTACGTGTCCTTCCGCTACATGTGAACATAAACACTGCCATGTGACTTGTATGTTTTAACTGTCAAATGCTTTGTTTACTGTTTTCAGCTGTTCAAAGAATTCTGTGATATTTCAAAAACCATTTCGTATGAATGTTCACAATTTAGGCCTATAACCATAATTAGGTCAGCTTTATGACTTTTTGACTATGTCTGTATTGACGATAGTTCTTNTCACAATTTAGGCCTATAACCATAATTAGGTCAGCTTTATGACTTTTTGACTATGTCTGTATTGACGATAGTTCTTACGGTTATTATTTTGCATTGTTAACATATTTGTTATACATGAGCACATTACACATAATACACTTTAATATTTTGCANACGGTTATTATTTTGCATTGTTAACATATTTGTTATACATGAGCACATTACACATAATACACTTTAATATTTTGCAGCGACTGTGTTTAACCCTGTTACAACTGCAGGGGAAAGAACTGTAGTATTTTACCTCATGTTATTGATATGTGTTGTTGGGTTATTTAGTTAAAAATATGGCCTCAGTTGTAATAAAAATTAAAACGACGGAACAACCAGTCCAACAAAAAGACACAGTGGATTCAAACACGCAACTCGTGTCGCTTATTTTTTGTATGTAGCAGCGACAAACTTAAAAGGTAGTGTGGTGAACATGCACACAAATAGGCCTACCGTAACTTTTATTCTGCTCACATTTCTATGCATTGGTACTTACTGTTTTCTAGGTTTATTCCTTTGTTTATTTAAACTTATCTAGCTGGGCTTATTATTTTGGTGGGATTGTGGCAAACATTCAAATCACAGAAACGTAAGTGCGTTACACAATTGTATTTCAAACACCTAGAGTGAAGTTACAACATTGTAATAAAGAAACATAAAACTATAAAACAATTAATTAAGTCTTAAAAATTGTTCAAGGTTAAACCGTATAAATGTTGCACGTCCAATATTTGCAATCTCACACACATTGGCCCAAAGTAACGGCAGTAATACTCTTTCACACACAGCGGTCATGACGCACGTTACAGTATATTTATTCCTGCCATGGAAAAACAGATTTATCACAATAACTTGCCTAGGTAGGTTTAAAAAACACGTGTACAAACTTTATGTGGTTAATTTTAAGCAATTTTCACAAGAAGAGAAAAAGTAACGCTTTGTCTAGCAACACGCCATGTCATGCTGACAGCTGTCACTTTTGCCAACTTCGTATTTGTAACCGTCCTGGCATCACATTTAAACATATTAAAAATATATATTTAAACAATAAAATCTTGTTTCAGTTGTAAATTGCAAATTCAAAGATCATTACTTGTGCTGTAATAAGTATAAAATATGCTAATAGTGAAAACATGTATAATTTTCCTGTTACTACAAGCGGTGCGAAACTCCCCGAGGGAGAGACAAGCTCCGCTCCGTCTATTCCAGTTTCTTCCTTGGACAGAAAAAAAAACCACCATGTCATTAGGGCCTACGCATAATAATTTGCGCTGATATTTTTAACTGTAATAATGAAGTATGTTTCCTTCAGTGCTACATAAAAATCT
Organism: Clitarchus hookeri; assembly: GCA_002778355.1. NCBI lineage: Eukaryota > Metazoa > Arthropoda > Insecta > Phasmatodea > Phasmatidae > Clitarchus > Clitarchus hookeri. Next base: position 343,034 of record NQII01001481.1, on the reverse strand, counting down.
AAATATATCAATATACAACGTTTAATTTACAAATAGCATGCCAAAAAACTAGGTTAAAACTATATTTTAAAATGACCTATTTCTTACTAGCTGTTGCCAACACATCACTGCTCTCACTGTATTTAATTCATATTTAATGCTAAATAAATATTACAAGTTATATAAGATAGCAAGTTAAAGTTTCATTTATTCAGGAATACGATACATTAAAGTTAATCGCAGTGTTATATATTTGTGATATACAAGTTATTGAAAACGAGGTTGACATGTTACTCCTAGGGTGATTTTTCAAAGGTTAGTTTCAAAACATCTGAAGAAACCATGAATGGACTAGACCCAAAAGAAATAAAGTATTCTAAACATATGCGTGCAGGATACAAAAGGCCAACAGTAATTAACGAATGATGAGAACAAGGTTATTAGTAGTTATATATGATCCAGAGGGGAGTAAGGTAAATAATTCCATGAGTAGTACTTAGATTAAACTGTAACATATTTTAAATAAAAAAAAAACAGTAAACATTATAGCTTTTGCTGGTATAAGAAAGTTGTCGTGTGACGGTTTAGGAATTTTAGAGCGACGCTGGCCCACAACCACTCCCCCCCCGAGCATAACCAGGCGACACGTGGCACGAGGCAGGTAGTGGACCGCAGTCACGTGTCTTGCTGCGCGTCCTGCTGTGTAGGCCTCCCTACCTCCCTCCCTTCACCCCCGTACGCCTCTAGCCTGCCGGGAGATCTGTGGAGCGCAGGGATTTCTCGAGATATCAGCAAATTATCATGTGTATTTCGCCTNCCACAAGGCGCCACGTGCCGACAATTAAGACTGAAGGCTGGCAAGCATAAAAACCCCGTTTCGAGAGTAGTGGGGAGTCAGTTGATTACTACCGCCCAGCGTAGGAGGTCAGACAGTTGATGAGTAACGCGCAGAGAGGTCAGTCCGGGAGAGCAGTGAGTCGAAGACCGCCGAGCAGAGAGTTAGGTCAGGGGTTCGGACCCCTGGCCACGTCAGTAGAACAGCAGTCCAGTGAGACAGCAGCACCCGCAGGCTTTTGCCAAAGGCCGCCCATCGCCGGAGATCACCCACCACAGCTGACAGCACTCACCGCTGAGTTAAGTATAAAAATCGTCGCCCAGAGAAGCCCCACTCAACCACGAAGTCGCCCAGTGAATACGAGTAGTCAAATTAGGTACCACACCTCGGAAGGGCTGATGTATGTAGTACTTGTGTAAACTCCAGACAATATATTCGTCCTTAACAAATGAAACAGTAAAAGGCTTCATTATTACAATACCCTCAACCTCCAAGCTCATTATAGTCTGTGCCTGGGGGCATTAACCATGACACTATAAGCCACACTGTCTTCCACAGTGGCGGTATAGCGTNTATAGTCTGTGCCTGGGGGCATTAACCATGACACTATAAGCCACACTGTCTTCCACAGTGGCGGTATAGCGTCAAAGTGAATATGAATATCATGATGAAAAGTTGTATAATAGCAGGAGAGAAAAAAAAAAGAGGTGCCCCTTACAAATACGATTTATTGTATATGCGTATTTGAATGCCAGGACAGTAATCTTTTAGTAAACATAAAATATTATGTAAGCCAGTTATTTGACGAACAAATTTTTCCTTTTAAAATTTGATAGTCCATTTTAAATTGTAAGTTTACAAACTGTTGAAAATTCAAACTGTGGGAAGTTCACAAACTGTGAGTTCAATCAAAATTAAAATTAAGTTGAGATGGCTGGCGGAGAGAAGAAAGCAGAAAACGCCATGGCCGTTCCTCGGTGAACGTGATTAGAGTCACGAGTACTCCGTCAATGCTACCAGGTTGNACGTGATTAGAGTCACGAGTACTCCGTCAATGCTACCAGGTTGGACTGCGAAGCTGCAGTCTTCCCATACTATTGGTCGGTACGGACTGGTACTCAGACAACAGTGATACAGCGAATGGGACTGCACAGCTGCGATCAGTGATGCTGCGAAACTGCGACCTCTGGAAAGGTCGGGCACGGATTAATACAAAAATCACAGTTGCCACGAAACTGGGTCAGGAAAACAGTAGAACAACACTTACCCATAACGGAGGTTGAAAACTACACTAACATAGTGTACGAGCACTAAACTACATTATAGCACATCTAAACTACGTGATGAGAAGTAANCAGACAACAGTGATACAGCGAATGAACTTCCTCGAAACTACATCTTGATTACAAGTGAAGTCTGGAGTTGCGCATTGTCAAGTCAGATGTTCACAGCTAGCCGTTGGGATGAAGAATGCGCTGTAGATACGCGGTGAGCGCTCGAGACAAGCACGTGGCTGAGCTTCGGTGGTTGCCCCTAGATGGCAGGAGCTTACCCAAACGGCAGCTTCCGATGCCTTTCACGCCTAGCAACAGTGTGAAAAGAGATGACGTGAGGTGAAAAACTATTACCCTTGAAGGACATGGCAAAAGTAAAACAAGACTTGCAACCGAATGCGACATAAACACAAAAAAACATGCAGCGTGTTAACATACACATCCTGTAAACAAACGTGTGTGCAGTTAACTGCCCGGAAATGTGTTGACATCATGACTGAAGCATATTTTGTGAGGCTTCGAGGCTGGAAAAACAGGAACAAAGCCCTCAATAAGTTAAATGAATGGAATTCACTGAGATAATTATCTCTCTCAAAATCAATCAAATATAAATGGAATAAAATAATATCCCCAATTGAAATTAAGCTAATATAATGAATTTGTTCAGAATAAACATTAAAAAATAGAAAACATTATTAACAATTTTTTTTAAATTGTACATAGTTAACATAAACTTAACTAGGTAAGTACATGCCATAAAATAAAGTGTGTGAATAGTATACACAGTGTAAAATGAGTAATTTATCTTGCTCGTTTTTGAAGTAAACAATTTCTCTCTCCTCCACTCTCTCTTCCACTTTGGTAAAACTCCCGCCCTCTCCCCCTCTATCTCTTTATCACACACTCCCCTCTCCCTCTTTATCACTCTCTCCCTCTCCCTCTCCATCTTTATTACTCTCTCCCTCTCTCTCTTTATCACTCTCTCCCTCACCCTCCCTCTTCCTTCTCTCCCCTTCTTCCCCTCTCTGACCCCATTATGCATTTATTTACATCAAAAATGTATTTTCAAATTAAATGTGTGTGTATGGATGTAAGTATATATAACAATTTCTTGTCCTGTACTCACTTTACTAATTCTCAGTTTGTTTACATTAGACTTGTATACAAGAGACTGTGGAAAATAGAGCCATCCTGATATCACCCCTGTGTTTGTAGTCTTGCTTTATAATATGGAGGCTGCAGTCTGTGTAGCAGCTAGATCGCTCACTTTCCGCCAAGGTGAACCAGACTTCATTCCCAGAATGGTCATTCCTGGATTTTCGCATGCAGGAATTGTGTGGGGCGGTGCCGTTGGCCGGCTGGTTTCCTCAGGGATCTCTAGTTCCCCTGCCCTTGCATTTCGGTGCTGCTCCGTACTCACCTCGCTTCACCCTCATCAGCTTTTAAGACCTCGATGTTAAGAGCCGCCCAAACGTCACGACTCCAATCTCTAAAGCTGGGCATGGAACATGTATAATTTTGTGTGGTGGTTGCACCTGGCTGCAGTAAGGACACTTGATCTGAAGCAATATATTTCATACTGTAATGTTAAACATCAATGTTTTTATGATTTAAAAACTTTTACAGTACTTTATTACCCTGTTCGTTTCCCAACAGGGTCAAGCTTGGAATATCACACATAGGAACGTGCAGGTTCGTGCATGCGTGTGTTTGTTTTGTAGTATATTTTGTGTTGTTTTACAAGTTTATCGGCAACTGGCATTGTGCAGTTTTATTGCCATTCTTTAAAAAAAAAATAGGTGTTTTGAGTAGTGCCTGCGAACAGCAGAAAAGGTCTTGGTGGGGGAACACTAGAGATTAAGAAAATGGGGAAGGAATCTGCCAGGGCCTGTGTTAAGGAATTATCCCACCGTTTGCCTGGAGTGATTTTGGAATACCCTGGCAAACCGAAATCAGGATGACCAGACCGAAAATCAAACCCAGGTCCTCCAGAATACAATTCCACTGTTTTAACACTGTGCCACCTCGCTCAGTACTTCTAGGCATATGTACTATATTCACAAGTCTTGTATATATTTGTGCTTTGGGGTGCTGGTATTTCATTTGGTTGAACTGAGTACAGTACCATAGTATTTTATCTTGTAGTGCATACCAGGTTTTATATTTCTTTGTCCATGCTAGGTGAGATTGTAGTGTTACAACAGGCAATGTCCGACTGTTGCAGTGGAACGATGACACCCGTGTAGATGTGGTGGCTTCCTGCACCGAAACCACACACATTGCAGAGACTGCTGTTGAGGGAAACATGCTCGTGAAGGAGGAGATAACCTCTGAAGACAGCGAGGTGTGCCAGGAGTCGACAGACATTCCCACAGGTGCGTGTGTGTTTGTCTTTATGTATTGTGTTCATTAGAGCTGGTGGTCGTATGATGGCTATAGCAGACGTGGTGTCTTAGAGGGGATGTGTGTTACTTCTGCTTCGGTAGAGTTCATCCACCAGCATTTTAAAACAACGCACATCTAGCACATCCAACTAAATAATAATGAAGCATTATTTCCT